>RAOV01000053.1:0-32275 GCA_009806015.1 Neurospora sp. CHS-2018b
AATCGAATAAATTCAACCATAAATATAGGGTATATATATATAGAATATATTACCCATATAATAAATCTTATACTAGTATAGTATAGTATAAACCCGTAAATCCGTTATAAATATATAATTATTATATAATATATATTAGGACCAACACAGGGCAAGGCGCTTAATTGGCTACACCTTACCGGGCCGGCTAGGGGTCTCGCCTGGCAAGTCTACCAGGCACATTCAGCTACGGGCACCAGCCCTATAATATTAGCCCCCCCCTTCTCCTCTAATCAAATAGCTAAATATATACGCGTAATTCTATACGTATATCCTAAATATTAAATAATAAACCTCCTTTCTACTTGCGCGCACATCCTACTCATCTTTAAAATCCCCCTCTCTCTCTCTCTCCTTCTCCTTCTTCTTCCTTCAATTATTATTATATTAAATTATAAATATACCCTCAAACCGCTACCCTCTCGTAGCCTAATCCTTTTCGTCGTTCGTCCTTCTCTTATTATTACTATACTCTTACCCGCTCGTTATTCTCACCCTCATCGTCACTCTTACTAACCTATTCGTACTATAAACTAATTACTTAAAATATCTATCCCTCCTATTAACGCCGCTATTTAATAATAATATTTAGCGTTCTAATAATTTTAATAAATATAACGCTAATTCTAATTTTAGCCGCCGTCGTTACCCGTACTTCAAATTCCTACTCCGGCTTCGAAAAAGCCTAAAGTCCCTAAGCCGGTCTAAACCCGGCCTAGTACTACCTCCGTCGGTATTAGTAAAATTATTACCGACGAAGATATTACCGCCGCTATTACCGAGGCCGCTATCCCCTAATCCTCTTAATATATATATTACCTATCGTATAATTACAATTATATTGCGCCCCCTATTAGTAATTCGGCTATTATTTACGTACTTTACTAATACGCCAAAATTATTTACGAAGCGACCCCTACATAGGCTTAGAAGACCTTTATAACCTAATATATTATTAAATATATCCCGAGACCCGAATATACCTTCTATTTCGCGGTTTTTAAATTGTTCCCTAACCTTATTCTTTTAGAGAAGAAAGGCACTATCTTAACGTAAATTTTACTACCCTTCCGTTCGTTATTTCTTATTTAATTCTATTCTTTATTTAATTAATTCTATTTCTTATAGCGATTCTTAAAAGAGAATTAGTAAAGAGGCCGTTACTTACCAGCCGGCGCCTTCTATCCTTCTTATTTACCCCGGTAATTCTTCTTTATTAACGGTTAAAATCAAAAACTTTAAGAAGAAAATCGCTACTATAAAGGTCGATATAGTAAAAATAAAGTAAGTAGCGGACCCCGCTATTAAAATAAGCGTTAATAAATTTATTAATAAATATAATAACGATTTTACTATTAAAAAGCGTAAGAAAAAACTCTAGAAGGAGCGTAATATTATTACTGCTACTAAATTTATTACTAAGTCTATTATTATTACCGCCGCCGCGAGAGAGGCTTTTGCTAAGGCCGTTAAGCGCCGTTAAAAGAATAAGGAGATTAGCACCCCTAGTAAGAAAGCCCGTATTATAAGTTCAGACCCGTTCGGCGGATTCGAATAGTAGGGCGCCGTCCGTCTACCTTTTAATATCTATCCGTCGGATAGGTTCCGTCTATTACTATTTCGCCTAACCCCAATTTTACTAGAGAATATCCGTCCTCAAATTTACGACCCTTATAACGCAACCCCGGAGAATTTAACTAATAGTAGAAAGGATAATATTAAGCGTTTTAATATTAATAATTTTAATATTAATAGAATTATAATGGATTTATTAAACGATAATATAATAAGGGATATTTAATTAGTTGGTAGTTAGTAGTTTTAGGGCTTAGCCCCAATTAATTTTAAATTTCTTCTAATACCGCCCGTTAATACCTTCCGTTTTTTAATTCCGTAATTAATTATACCCTACCCGTTCGTAAGATCTTTTTAGGGGTAGTCTTTAATATAACGATTAACTAGTCTATTATTAATATCCGTTAATCTATACTTCTATTCAAACCGATCCAAGGCCGCCGTTTCTCGGAACTCATCTAAGGGTTCCTATAACGGAATATAGTAACCCTTTTACTTAATTAAAATTTTTCGAATAATACCCTCCTATTTCCTAATAATATTAGCGTAGAGAATTTCTTTAATTTAGAATTCCAATTTACTTTCGACCTTTATAGTTAGCGGTTAATCGTCGGTAATTTCTTAGCTTAGTAAGGGGTCTATAATTACCCGGCGTAGCAAATTTATATAAAAGACGTTATATATTATATAGGGAAGGTTAGAAAATTCGATTACGTAAAGCGAAAAGACCTTAGAGATAATATATTTAACGTATAACTAATCGAACTTCTTCTTAGGGCGGTCCGTAGAATAGTTCTTTAAATTGAATTAAATTTTATCTCCGATTTGGAAGCGCTCAATAGGTTAACGATATTAATTAGTAAACCTTTTTTATTCTTAAACGGCTATTATTATAGTAATTTAATACAAATCTATAATTTGCTATAGCTTTTTAACGAATTAATAGGTCCGTTTTTTAAAAGAAAGAAGGGGAACTCCTAAGCGGACCTCCTCCTCGATTACGGAAATCGGGAATTTGGCGTCGTATTTATAAGTAGCGAAGAAGGGGATTATACCGATAGAAGTATTAATACGGCTATTAATAGCTAATTGGGCTATAGGATACTATTTATCCTAATTATCTTAAACGTAATTAATAATAATTCGTAAATAGGTATAAATTTTTTAATTTATATATTCGGGGCCTCTATCCGTCTGGGGGTAATATACTATATTAAGAAGACGCTTAATATTAAAAAATTTGTAGAATTTAGCCTAAAAGCGGCTAATCTAATTAGAACCTCTATTATTAATAATCGATCTAAAGAAACTATAATATCTAACGAAATATTAGAGGAAACGCTCCGTATAAAATTCTATTTCTATAGACGGTATAGGTTCGAAAATAACGTTCTTACTAAATTAGTCTTTAATAACCTAGAGGCAAATATTACCGTTAAAGTCCGGCAAGTCCGTAATAAAATCTATTTAAATTTTTTAATTAAATTGGTCCGGGACCGACAATAATTATATAAGACCCTTCTTTTACTTTCTCCAAACCTTAATTAAATTATAAATATAATAATTTCGAAGGAATTAACGAATATAAGCGCTTAAAAGTAGCTAATAGAAATATTTAATTAAGGCGGTAATAGTACCTTCTCTACCGGGGTAATTAAAAATATAGGAATTATAGACAATCTAGATAAGAGTCGTATAAAGAATATTAAATTATTAGGATTGGTTTAGGAGGTTAATAAAATTAAACTTTATATATATAAGGGCTCCGGGAATTTAGAAATAGCTTTAATAACGGAGACGTTTATAAGAATTAATGTTATAATTAATAATTTAAATTTTAAATTTAAAAGACGGGTCGAAATACTATTTATTATTCTAGACTATAATTTTAATTTATTAATAGAGGGAATCTTTAGGGGCCGTCTAATCTTAGAGCTATTATAAATCCGGATTTTCAAATACTTTCACACCCTCCCTACCGGCGCGAACTACCCGAAAGGCCGAAATATAGAACGGAGTATACGTTTTAAAGGCGGAGTCCGGGATTATTTGTAGGTCGTAGGCTTCTTAATTCTATTTTATAGGTATATCCTACTCCCGTTAAAATAAAGTATCGGGAATTACTCCTTCCTTACTTAAACGGTACTTAATATTAAAATTAAACCGAGAGAAATATTCCACCTAGCGAGCCTAGCGTTTAGAAAAGTACTACATCTTTATAAAATATTCTAAATTCCGATAATTAATAAGAATAGTAAAAGATTTACAATTTCGAAATTCCGTAGACTATTATTCTAAATAATTAATAATTGCGAATATCTTTTTATTATAAATAGGGTAATTCTATTCTACTACGTTCAATTTCCGTAAATAGTAATTAATAACCGCCCGCTTCCTAGAATCGTCGATTTCCTAAAAAATAACCCCGCCTAACGCGAAACCGTTACAATCCGTTTTTAAAAAAGTTTTCCTATCCGGGTTAAACTCTATAAGGATTGGGGTATACGTAAATAAGGTCTTTAGTAATTAGAAGGCACTTTCGTATTCTTTAATTTATTCGAATATTATACCCTTATTAATTAATACCGTTAGTAGTACAACGACTTTAGAGAATTATAATATAAATATCTAATAATAATTAATGAAACTTAAGAAATTCCGGACGCTTTTCTAAAAATTAGGAAGAAGCTACTCGAGGATAATTTTAATTTTCTTAAGGTCGGCTTAAATACTAATACCGGCGTAGATAATAAAACCGAAATATTTAACCTTTTTAATAATAAATTTATATTTATTAGGGTCGAAGTATAGATTTACCTTAAAGAATTTTTATAATATTAAACGGACCTTCGTTTTATAATCCTTTTTTATGCCCGAAGTATAAATAAGGATATCGTTTATATAAGCCGTATAGAATTTATTAAAATATTTGTAAAGAATATAATTAATATACTATTAGAACGTTATTAGTACGCTTATTAACCTAAAGGGGACTATTAACTATTCGAATAATCCGTACTATATTTGGAAAACTATTTTCTATTCCTCGCTTATAATTATACAAATCTTATAAAACGCTTATATTATATCGATTTTAGTATACTACTTAATGCCCTTCAAAATACAGAACGTTTTATTAATAAGCGGGAGGGGATAGCGGTCCGTTCGTATAATAATATTAAGAGCCTGGTAATTATAATAAAAATAGAATCCGCCTCTAGGCTTCCGTACAAATAATATAGGGGTTCTAACTTCCGAACTATTAGTATAAATAAATCCTTTATTTAAAAGATTTTTCAAAGTCTTTTTTAAAATTGAAAACTCTTTACAGGTTATATTATAGAAAGGGCCGAAGGGAATCGGGAACTCTTTACTGTCTTTATCCTTCTTAATTTCGATTTTATAATTAATTCTAGGGCGATAGGGGTTATACTTATCGGCGTTTTACTTTATTTATAAAGGTAGGAAGTCGTAGAACTTCTTTAGGATTATCTTACGAAATTATTCCTTTATATAAATTTTCTTCGGCTAAAGTACCTTCTCGACGTTTTTTAAATTAATTATAAATATAGCCTTTTCTACTACTTAGCTACCGAATTCTTTCCGTATTTTACAAATTTAGCTAATGAAAATAATTGCTAATACGTAAATCGCGGATTTAATATCTTTAATAAACTTTGTATTTAGGACCTATTCGCCTCTAATATAAGGAATCTAATAGTCTATAATACTTATATATAACCGCTTCTCGTAGGGAATAGAGTAAGTACGTATAACCTTCAATTAGGGTTTGCCTAAAATAATAGGGAATTCTAAGAGCGGAATTATATAGGTATAAATGGAATGGATATAACCGTCGATTTCGGCCAGGAAATAAATAAGTCCTTAAATAGTAGCGCCTTCTATAATGGTAAAAGCTCCTTTAATATATCGAAATTTAATAGGGATAATAAGGATCTAAAAATTTTTAATAACTTTTTTACTAATCGTAGTATAATATTAACAACCTTCGTCGATAAAAACGTAAAATAAATTATAATTATTAATAATAAATAGAATTAATATAAATTCTATTTCCAATTACGATTTTAATTTAAATTCTTCTACTTTATTTAATATATTTGTAGGCTCCGGGGCCCGACTTTATTCCGGAGCTACTCTTTTCCCTATTTAAAAACGGAGTTTTACTTATCGTCTTCTAGGAGCGGAGGGACTTCGGTAACGGTAATTTAAATACGAATATTATTATTATTAGGATTAACCGCAGAAAGGTAAGGGCAATTACCTACCTAGTAACCCGAAGCTCCGTAATAGAAATAGAGGTTATTATCCTTATATTTTTAACATTTATTATTAAAGACCTATTTAATATATTTAGAGGAAGTAGCCGAATTTAAACCGCTTCGCCCTCTATTACTACGACTTCTATTCGCGCTAATATAAGTAAATCCTATAATAGTATCGCCATTATAATTAAAGGGACGATCGTTAAACGAGGAAGAAGAAGACTAGGTTTAGGATTACTAATATTAGGTGCCGGACCGCTAGGTATTAACGTTAAAAGCGGGGAGGTAAAGGCCGCTATTCTAAGAACGGCCTTTCTAACTATAAAAATATTTATAATAATCTTCTTTAAATTCGGTAGTCCGCTTATAGTTAGAGGTATAATATTATAACTAAATAACGTAAATATAATAATCTTCAGAGAATTCGATTATAAAGAGTTTATTATAAAACTTCCGGTTAATAGTACGGCGGAGGTAAACCAACTTAATAGGGCTCTCCCAATTATAATTACCCGCCTTTAATATTTCGTCGTTAAAAGTAGCTAAAAAACTAGCGAACGGCTCTCCGTCTTTTTAACATAAGCGAACTAATTTATCGAAAATAATATCCTGGTTTTAGTAAGAACTAAAAATAACCTGGATTTAGTCGAGAAGAGCAATAGGGTCTTCCTCGCCACGGGCCGTCTTACCGGTCTAGAACCTTTTAAATTAGAGTTATTTATCGTCGGGAAGGGTATTGAGAATTTCGTACCAAGCGGCATTACAATTAATACGCAAGCCTACCTTAATATCGGTATTATACGCCTTAATAAGTTTATTAAAATAAAAAAAGAAAGTATAAGGCTACCCGTTCTATTTAAGGAATTCGAAGGGTTTCTATTTATAAGGGTTCGTACCGTAACCGTTATTATAATTAGTAGGGGCACTTAAAGTAGTAGTATCCGTAGTGCCGGTCGCTTTATTAATAGTAATAAGAGTAGAGTCCGCGAGACTAAAATTTAAACGCGGAGTAAAAATAGGATTAGGATTGGAGTTAAAGAGAAGGGATTTAATATAATCGCGGAAGGAAATATTACCGTTAAGTATTTTAAAGAGACCTCTTACGAGGCCGTCGTTAGAGGTACTACTAACTTCTTACTACTCGCCGTCTTAGGAGTCGTAAAATTCTTCTTCAATTCCAGCGTCGTCCATATCGATATCCGCGAGTCCGACTATAGTATTAATAAATACTATAATACCGCGCTCTAAATTGCTGGCTCCGTCTCTAATTCTACTAAAAAAGATAGGTATCCGTCTTTAAAACCGTCTATCCGCTCATACAGGTATAGGTAGAACCTAATATAAGGGGTGCAATACAATTGGTATAGATATTGGCCTAATAAATCGATAAGGTTCTACGAGGAAGAAAAGAGGGGAAAGGAGTGCCTATTGGGCAGGCTTAGCCAACTGTCCTTTTAAGGGACGTGCGTACGCACGGGCCAGAGGGTTGCCGGCAGGGCAAGGCGCCTAATTAGCTGCACCTTGCCGGGCCGGCTGGGGGTCTCGCCTGGCAAGTCTGCCAGGCACATTCAGCCACGGGCACCAGCCCCATGACAATATAAACTACCGGAAATTAAATACGATATTGAAAAAGGACCGGTATCTATTCCCTTTAATTAATAAAACCTTAGTTAGAATTAATAAGGCTAAAATCTTTATTAAAATTAATATTTATTAAACATTCTATTATATACGAATAACCTTAGGATATAAGGATTTTACAACTTTTAGGATAGGTTTTAGCGCTTTTAAATATAATATCTTACCCTTCGGGCTTTATAGAGGGCTATCTTCCTTCTAAAGGTTAATTAATAACGCTTTAATAAGTTATTAAGACTTTTATAGTACTTATATTAACAATATCCTTATTTTTTCTAATAACTTTAAAGATTATAAACGATACGTAAAGACAGTTCTAAATCGGCTTTGCGCGGCGGGGCTTTAGGCGGATATTAAGAAGTACGAATTCTATATAATAAAGACGAAATTCTTCGGCTTTATTATTAATATTAATAGTATTACTATAGACCCCGAGAAAATCTCTACTATTAAAGATTGGGTGGTACTTTGTAATTTTAAGGGAGTGTAGGCGTTCTTAGGATTTTATAACTTTTATAGGAAATTCGTTCGGGAATTTGGACGTTTAGTTAGACTTCTTAATAATTTAATAAGAAAGGATTAGGTATTTATTTGGACGGAAGATTATTAATAGGTATTCGACCGGTTAAAGAGCGCGCTTTTAAATACGCTAGTATTAACTTATTACAAGTACGGTAATAATATTCGAATAGAAACCGATACTTTAGACGGGGTATGCGTAGGAGTATTATTATAAAAACAAGAATATGAGGGTAAGGA
Source organism: Neurospora sp. CHS-2018b (assembly GCA_009806015.1). Taxonomy (NCBI): domain Eukaryota; kingdom Fungi; phylum Ascomycota; class Sordariomycetes; order Sordariales; family Sordariaceae; genus Neurospora; species Neurospora sp. CHS-2018b. The sequence continues at coordinate 8,298 of RAOV01000053.1, forward strand.
GGAATAATACTTAGTAGCGTTTTATTTAGAGATTATAGCGTTAGCGGAATTTAATTACTCTATTTATAATAAAGAATTGTTAGTAGTTATTAAAGGAGTTAAATTGTGAGTTAACTTGCCGACACGCACCAAAAACTTACAGGTACGTACCCCTACAAGAAATATGGGGCAATGCAGCTAATAATACCTGACATTGTAAATTACGTTTTTACCCGCTAAATTTCGTATTTTCAATGCACGCCAATATTCCCCTAACTTAGCCATTTTTTTTGGCTTGATTTTATATAGTTATCTATACCCCTTTTGTACTACTATACATCAAGAGATAAATGCTAGTAACGCCCGTATTCGTAATGAGAGTGAGGTACGTAGTTGTATCGAGGTGATAGTAGAGATGTCGTTAGAACTAGAGCTATTAGATGTTAGTATTTAGAGTAGATTGTAATACGCGCTGTTTTAAACCTTTAATACTATGAAAGTATTACCAGATTATCGCTGTTACATTTGCTTGCCCGCTGATGATTAAGATTTCTAGGGCATTTCCAGGGGATTTACTAAGCTAACCTTCTTTAGGATATTATAAATTACGGTTTTTACGGATAAAACGACCTAAATTACATGACGGCTGCTAGAATCAAAAAGTGCGTACCTGTAAGTTTTTGGTGCGTGTCGGTAAGTTAACTCTAAATTGTAGAGGCTAGAGTTTAAAGGTACGGACAAGGCCTTTGATGTTATAATTGACTACTAAGCGTTGGAGTATTTCTTTACGAAAAAATTGTTTAATTTACGATAAGCTGGATGGGTAGAGCTCTTGTCCGAATATAACTTTAGGATGATATATCGATTAGGGAAGGATAATGTGGCGGTTGACGTACTTTTACGGAAGTTGGAAGATGTGAAAACGATAATCGAAAAGAGAGAAAATTAACGAATATTACGTATCTTAAAACCCTAAAACGGCGTATTTATCTACGTTAGTAATAAAGAGGAAACGCCGGTAGTTAAATTGGTAGTACTTTTCCTATATTAGAATTAGGGAATCATTACTAAAGTTATTCTTATTAAAATAAATTTGGCCGATTAAAACGAATTAGAAGGCGATTAATTATAGATTTAATTACTAATTAAATAAATACTACGAATTAATGGAGAAGCGGAATTTATTTCGATTTACTAAATAAAGGTTATTAACGACGAATCGTTTAATTAATTAGGGAAAAAACGGCCTCGAATCGTCGAAATGCGGTCTTTGGTCGACGTTAACGCTAAAATCCATTCTGACGACGGTATTATATTTGTAACGACCGATTACCCCCCCTTATAATAGCGTATATTACACGTAATACAGGTACGGCGGGTGGTAGTATCGAAGGTGTTTGTAACGGTCTAATAAATAGCCGATACGCCCCCGAAAATTCTGCCGCCGCCTCTCCTAACGATAATAATAATGCTTATGCGGCGATAACGCGACGCCCGACCGAAGATAAATTAATAGAAACCGAAATAGATCGATATATTTTGTTCCTTACCGAAAAAACTAGTTTTTTAAAAGTGTCCGACGAGAGGAAAGCGTAAGTATTAAAGTGCTTCGCGACTACTACGGAGATTTTGAGGAAGTCCGAACTTTGCGAGATCCGCGCCGACTTAATTGAGGTTAAGGCTAAAATTACAATTATTATAACGAATACGCCCCCCGCGGGCTAGAAATCTTATACTTCAATTCTATTTAGAAGTTCGAAGCGTTCGAACTTCAAATTGATTATATTTAGTCCCGAAGGAACTTAGAAGGTAATTTTTAATTGTAACGAACGAATTTTTATTATAAAGAATAAATAGCTCCTTATATTATTAGTAGCCCGCTCCTTAGAATAGATTTTAAAGGCTATTAATAAATATAAAGAGGTAAAAGCGAAGGTAGTAACGAAGTTGCGAAGCGGCGACTTTATTATAATTTTCGAGTCCGACGGCGGTAACTACGCTTAGTACTTTAAATATTAATTATAAGTAGAAATAATATTTAAAAAGGGGGCTACACTTTCGTTCTATACTATTACCTTTTTAATTAAAGGAATCCTTTAATTTTTGTACGACGGCGTTTCTAAAATTAAATTTTTCGAAGAAGCTTCGAAGAATAATAGGGTAACCTTCTTCCGAATTAAAGCGTATCGCCGGCGCCCCGAATTCGATAGAAGAGCCTTCCTTTTAAAGGTAATTATTATAACCGAAATTAATAAAGTTATAAAGAATTTATTTTTTTAGAAGGGAGGTATATATATATATAAATTGTTCGAGATAATTATTATTTTATAGTAATATTATAATTACTACGAATTTAGCTATTTATTAAAGTATTATAAGAAGGACGTAATCTACGGTAAATATAGTAAGAGAATTTATAAAAGAGAAAGTATTTGCGTATAGGAAGTTAATTGTCCGGTTAATTTCGACCCGAAATTTATTTATTGTAGCCCTTACTAACGGGATAGGTATATTATTTATTTAAAGGATTGTTCGAAGAAGCGTACTATGGCCGGACGGGCTTTAATTACCTTTATTAAGCGGTTAAAGGAGTTCGCCCCTCCTAAATAGTATAAAGAAACCGTTCCGATAAAGGTTACGGATATTATAAACCTAATTAGAATTAAATCGATTTATAAGTTTAATAACGTTTTTTCTTCGGATTAAACTCCCCTTTAAATTCTTCCCCCTTAAATTTTTATTTAATTTTCCCCCCCTTTTAACTACCCTATTACCACCCTTACGATAATACTTTTATCTTCCCCCCGTTTCTTCTTTTCGACCTTTATTATTATTATGTAAATACTTATTACGGCTATTCTATCTATTAAAAAAGAGAGACCCAAATTTAAATTTAAATCCGTTGCGGGTAAAAAGCGCCTTTAATTGAAGAACCTCCTCTTAAAAAACCTTTTTATAAAGTAATATACTTCTAAAAAAAAGGTTAGAAGAAAAACGGATAGTAAATACGTAGTTATTTTATATTGTATAATAACTGAAAACGCTTAGTAGTATAAATTTTAGGTAATTAAAAATAGAGCGAAGTCTTTTACGTTTTTTTAAATTAATCCTTTAATTAACCCTCCTACGGAATTATAGACGGCCTTTAGCCCGGTATTTAAATTATAAATTTGAAAATCCTTTTTTGGGATATAGGTAAGTTTTATAGCCGATATAAGATTGTATTAGAATAGTATAATTATTACAACGTTATAGTTATATAAGAATTTGGATAAAATATAAATAATTATAGATTATATTCCCTTAGTACTTTACGGTATTAGGCGGTAGATAATTTCAATTATAAATACGTAGTAATTTATATTAATAAGCGATTTTTTAAGGGAGAATAGGAAAATAAGAATAGAAAGGATTAGGTAAAGGTACGTATCGGAGGCGAATTTAGGATAATAGTATAGTTAGTATATTCGCCGATTTGGAGTTTAGGGCTAGAATACGAATAGGAAACCCCTTTAAAGGAAATCGCGGCGTTCTTGTGGGAGAAGGAAATTATTATAAGTAATATAAATTTATATTATTTATATTAGGATAAATATAGAAAGACGAATAATAGAAGCGGCGTATTAATAATTTTAGTGAAGCGCCGGGGATTATAATTAGTAACCTTTTAAGGGATTCTTATTAAATTAGGGAATAGAACGAGACGGGAATTAAGTAATATAATTAATTAGGTATAGGTTAGTAATAGAATTTTTATTGAATATTATTTTTTAGATAATATATTTCTTATCGGCTTTGATTATAACCCTTAAATAATTATTATAAATATAGAGGGTTTATAGTAGGAAATTAATTCTATAGAAGAAGGATATAATTAGAATTTTATAAATTTAATTATAGTAAAGGATACTGCCGAAGAAACGATTACTATCCCTAACCCCCCTACTACGGAATAAGAGGTCGAAGAGGCCTTCGATATCTTTATAGAATAATTCAAAACGATCGCCGTAGCGTCGACGCCGCGAAAGAAATTTAATATAAGTCGCTAAATCAATTGGTACAATTATAATATTAGGAACGCAATTTGGGAAGCCCGCCGCCGTATATAGTATTAGAGGGTATTTCGAACGTTATTTAGGCATTAAGAAATAGAAATAGTTCTAAAGAAGAAGTAAGAAGCTATAAAATACTTTTAATATAAATGATAGAGATAAATAATTTTAAATATTTCGAAGGAGCCGAAGCTTCTTTAGAAAATTGAAAGGTAAGTGCGGCTTCGTAGTTACGTTTTTACTAATGCGCTAAAAATGCTTAGTTTATAGCGAGATGGTTTAAACGAATTAATTACGATTTATATATAGAAGGTAAAAGTCCTAGCGGTAAGGTTCTTCCCTAAGGTAGAGGTCTTTATTTAATACTTTTTAGAATAGCGGATTAAAAGAGTGGATAAATTAGAGATTAGTAATACGGTAACGGTAAATAATATTAAGAAGGCCCTAAGTAAAATAACCCTTAATAAAGCCTCCGGCGAAAATATAATTTCTTATAAGTTATTTAAAGTTTGCGGGTTCTAATTCACTAAAATTATAGTAGTATTAGTAACGGCTAATTTTTAATTTAATATATTACTTCAACGCTTTTACTACGCTAAAGTAGTAATCCTTAAGAAATTAGGTAAATTACTATTATAGTAACATATAGCGGGAGTATAATACCTAATCGCCCTTTTAAATAATATAAGTAAAATTTTTAATATAATTATTATTAAACGATTTTTAAATACGGCGGAGGCTAATAATTTTTTCCTAGACGGCTAGATAGAAAATAGAAGAAACCGGTCTACTGAATTTACTATTAGGGTAGTAATAGATGTAATATATAAAGTATAAAAGTAAGGGGTAATAATTTTACTATTCTTCCTCGATTTAAAAGGTATATTTAATAAGGTTAATTATAAGTAATTAATTTATACCCTATAGGAGAAAAGGATCCTTTAATAGATATTACGATAAATAAGGGCTTCGAATAATATAAGGGTAGGATAATTATTCTTTAATAGTAAAAGGTTTCGGGATTTTAATATTAATGCTAAGGTTTTATAAGGTTCGTTACTCTCTCCGATTCTATTCTTCCTTTTTATTACTACGTTTTATAAGGCGCTTAGAAAGGTAGAAGGAATAAGGATTATAGGGTTTATTAACGATACGAATATTTTTATAGTTTCGAGAACGTTAGAGGAGAATAGTACGAAATTAAAGGAGGTATAGAAAGTATACAAAGGATAAGTAGAGGTAGGAGGGATAGAGTTCGAAGTAAGTAAATTCGAATTTATTTATTTTATTTATTCCTAAGAAGCGTATAAGTAAATAGTAGCCTTAGGGAATTTTACCCTAAAATTAATAGAAGTAATACATTTCCTAGGGGTAGTTTTAAATAGGAAACTATTTTATAAAATTTATTAAAAAGCGGTATAAATAAAAATAAGGACTTAAATATTTATATTAATTAGATTAGCGGTTAAAATATAGGGTTATAGCCTAATTAAAGCCTAAGAAGTCTATACGAAAATAATTAGAAGCGCTATTATATATAATATTTTAATATATTATACGTTTATAGAATTATATTAAGAATCGAGGGGATTGGTTAAGTAATTACTATTAATTTAAATAAAATATTTTTACGTTATAGCAGGAGTATATAAAATAATAGCTATTTATAATTTAGAAATAGAAATATTTATACCCTCCCTTAATCTTTATTTTAATAAGAAAATAAGGGTATTCGAAGTAAAATTAGCTAATACGGATATAAGGGAATTTATAAAAGGAATAGCAGCGTAGGTAGGATCCTTTATTTAATAGCGGCGGAAATACACCGCTAAATAATTAATAAATAGGGAAGTAAAGAAGGAGTAGGCTAAAAGATAAATATTAATTAAATTTATTATTATTACGGACGAGGGGCGTATCCGACTTACGAAGAGGGAAGTCGAAAAATAGTTAGAAATAGTTACCTAGCGAAATTAAATTATTAAATAAGTAATTAAAGTTATTAATATAATTAAGAAGTAAGGAAGGGACTTTAATATAATTAAATTCTTAATTAATTTCGATAGTTATATCTTTAGAAATTATATTTAATTTAATATAAATAATAAATTTGTACCTTATTACTTCTTTAAGGCGAAGAATTCTCTTTTAATTTAGGCGAAAATAGGGAAGATAGGATTTAAATCCTTCTTATTCGAATATAGCGTACTAAAAGTAGTGACCCCCTACTACGAATATAGGATAAGGGAAAAGACTTTTGAATATATTGTATTGGATTACCTTTATACTATAGAAGACCGATATAGATATAATTAGTTTATAAATAAGATAGAACTATATTAGCTTATTAGTATTATAAAGGGTACGGAGTAGATATTAGGCTGGCTATTTAAGTAAAGTAAATTGAAGGAATATCGATTAGTAATTTAATTGGAATAGGAGAGAGAGGAGGATGAATTATTATAAGGGTAGTAATATAGTATATATTTTATTTAGCGAACGGCGGGATAATAATTACGATGATAGTTTTTATTTTAAAACGTTTATATGGAAAGTTTGTATTTAAATAATAATTAAGATAAATTTTAGTATCGGAAGAGTAGTATTTTTACTAGTTCTACTTTAAATTTATTCTTTATTTTATGAAACTATTATTATTTATTATTTAAACCCTACTACTACTAAATATTCGAAGGTAATATATTGAGCGGCGAGGTTGTAGTACCTTAGATAGAAAGCGTAATAGAAAGTATAGGGTTAAAACTAAAGATACTATTTACATCCGAATTAATTATAAGAATATTAGTAGCGGTAGTAGTAATATAATTACAAAATTCGAAGGCGCTAATATAATTAGTTAAGTCCTAATTCTAATATATATAATAAATTAATATTTAATAGTGCGATAGAAGCGACCGACTGATAATAATGATATATTTAGTAGGAGAGAATAGAAATTTCTTTTTTTATATATATTATAGTATTAAAGATTTTAGGATTGATAGCGGGACATATAATAGGGGCCGAAGCAATAGCAGCGGGGATAATAATAGGCGTAGTAATAACAATAGGGGTAATATTAGTAAGAGGATTATTATATTTAGCCTTAAATACGGCGTAAATTATTTTTTAAATAGTATAGGCGCTAATTACTTAAGCGATAGCAATACGCTAATTACCGATAATCGAAATATTAATTAATTTGCGTATAATAGCGACGAAGTTGCAGCCCTCTTCCTAGATTTTAGTAGGGATATTACGCTCCGTTTTATTTAATTACTTATAATAAATATAAATAGTATTTTAAGAGGCAATTAAAACGATAAGTTAGTAATATAATTACTTTAGAATTAATAATAAGGCTAATTTATAAATATATATATAGTAAAGGAAGGGGTTAAATTCGAAGTAGAAAGCTTCTAAAGTAGCGTGAAGGGCCAGTAAAGTAGGAGGCGTAGCTTTTACAAAGCGTACGAACGTTTAAATATAATATAAGTAATTCTTATAGCGCTCTTGGTATATATTAGGCGGGGTTTAGGTAACGCGGCGGACGTAAGGGGTAATTTCGATATTGGAATTAGGTTTAGTATATTTACGATTACGGGTAGTACGAGTAGCGGAATTACCGCTAGCTTCGACGGCTTTATTAATAAGATTGGTAGTAGTATTAATTATAATAGGCGATTAATAGAAAGAGGAAGAAGGGGAAGAAAAGGGAAAAGTTTTTTAGGGGGAGGAGGCCTTCTTATAATTGTAGGAAGGGAGGTTTAATTTTATTTAGAATTATATTAATTAAGATGGGATAAAAGGGCGGCGGAAGGTTTACGACGGAATTATGTTGCGGGAATAGAGGTTTCGACGGCGCTAAGGTTCGCGGCCGTAGCGGATATAGAAATGTGCGAATTCTTAGTTTTTTTCGATAGGATAGGATATCGGTGAGGGTACTTATGACCGATGGCATATATATAGATGAGCGCTAGTATATAATATTGAGCAGCTATTGTAATGCGGGAGGTTTTTACCCGAATTTTCTACGGTTTTTCCTCTCGGCTTTGACCAACGAAGGACCGCATGCCTATATGGGCGACTAGATAGATAGTCAAGCGTGAATAAGATTATTATTATTGTTATTAACGACGAAGATCTATATTTATTTAATATTTAAGGCTTAATCCTATATAATAGGAAATTTATTATATTAAAAGGTAATAATTTTAGGATTAAAGTAATTAAGGAAAATTACAATATATTACTTACAGCTTACCCTAGGAGAAATAAAATAAGGAAGATCCTTAGTCTACAATATTAGTAGCTTGGTATAATAATAAATATTAATTACTACGTAAATAATTATTAAATATATCGTTTTTCTAAAATCTCAAGGGATAAAACCCCGGGATTACTTTAAATTATTCTACTTTAACCGGATTATAAGCCTTAGTAATTAATTATAGTAGACTTTAAAATTATACCCAAAGATAAGAAAGGATATAATAATATATTAGTAATAATCGACCGTTTTTCGAAATTATTATAGTACTCTCTATACAAAGATATTATTATTAAAAAAAAGGCTGCTATACTTTATTATAAAGGATTATACCGGATTCTTAAACTTCTTTAAGACGTTACGAGCGATAGAAGTCCATAATTCGTCTTAAAATTTACCTAAGAATTAGCACAGTTACTATAAATTAAATAGAAATTTAATAGCGTAAGTTATTCGTAGATTGCGGGCTAGGTAAAAATTATGAATTAATATATTAATTAACGATTTAGACCCTACTTATTATATAATTAAAATAATTAATCGGATTTTATCTTAGCCCTAGATTTTATTTAAGGGGTATTTCCCTATAAGAGTTTAGACGGACTATCCTTATATAAAGTCGTTTTTGGCTACGAACGTATAATACCGACGATAGATTAGAAACGAGGAGTTTCGGACGGGGAGGATTAAAATTAGGCTACGCTATAGGAAAAGCTATTAAGGGAAGAGGCTAGGTAAATGGTATAAAGGTTAGAATATACGTAGATATTAATTAAATAAATAATTGGAAAGATATAGGAAAGATAGACTAAATAGGCCAATCGCTATCGGCGATAATTAGATTTTAACGTTGGAGATAGGGTCTTTATTATTAAAAAGATTTAATCAACCGATAGGCTAAGCAATAAGCTGGATTTCTTATTAACCTATATACTATATAAAATTCTTTCGATAGCGGGTACATCGTATATATTAGAAGTACTAGATTTATAGAGAGGCTCTAAAATATTTTACGCCGACCGTTTAAGGAAAGATCCCGGCAATTTATTACCCGGATAAGTAAATGATAACCTAGGGGGCGAAATTATTAACGACGAGGAGGAGTGGGAGGTTGAAGATATTATTACGTTAAAATTAATTAATAGATACTTGAAATATTAGGTTAATTGGACGGGGTGGGACCTTAATTTAGTATAGTATAAGGCGAAGGGATTTAAGAATGTAGCGGCTGAATTGAAGAAGTATTACGATATATATTTAAAAAAGCCGGGCTTACCGAAAAAATTATACCTTTAGTTAAAAGCGATGGAGAATAGTGTAATGGCGAAAGATTATAAGGATAATAATTTGCCGGCGGAGTAATTATTAAAGGGTAAGGTATTAAGACGTTTAATACGGAGGGGTAAATAAATAAATATCATTGTATTATTAATATAGACCGTGGCGAAGGTCGTATAGTATAGCGGTATAGTGTAATAGCCTATTCTAATAATGAGAGTATATTGGAGCCCGAAATATTTATCTTTTATTAGGAAGGTGGTCTATTCGAGCTTAGTTGGGGGGAAGTTTTTTTTATATTTTTTGGCGTCGCGACAACTAGATTGAATATATAGTCGCGATGCTTAGTATAGAGTTTATTTTACTTATTTTATCCTATATCCGTTCCCTATCGTAATATTCAAATTGGATTAACCGTTGCGATAGGTTTATATATTCCTTTATATAATTGATAATTGTCTTTCATCTCATTTCTTTTCTTCGGCTCTAGGGTTGAACCTTCTTTTGAAGGGGGGGGTAATGTTATAGTATAGTTAGATAGGTTCCTAGAGGACTGGGCACTAGGCAATAGGGTGCTAGTACTAAGCACTTAGTGCTATAGTATATCGGATGGAATAAGGCTTATATTCTTATCGATAGACTGTACGGATCGGGAAGGCGGCGACGAGTGGTAGAATTTGGCTTATATGTCTAGATCCGTGATGCCTTTGTTCGTACAGCTTCCCTTTCCCTCTTTACACTTAATATTACTTTGATTTGTAGCTTCTAGTCTTGTTGTTTTATCACTCGTAGGATCACGCTTTCATAGTTAGGAAAGATATATAGGTAATAGTTGATAAGTATAAGGCTTTTCGTAATAGATTTTATAAAGACGTTTAATTAATTATAGATTTCGTAATAGTTAAAGTAAAATTATACTACGATTAGGAATATTAGTAAATTGAATTCGATATTAGCGATAAAATTTATTTTAAATTGTGTAAGGGTTACTATCTATTTAATAGGCCGTTAAAGAAATTCTTATAATAATGTTCTAGTCTATTTATAATACTAATACAAATAAGCAAATTAGCCTATCGTTTAGATTTACCCCCCGAAATATGTATTTATCCAATTATTTCTATAGCTTATTTAAAGGTAATTCCTAAAGGAAAAGATCTATTTGGCCGGCATTAGCCGCCCCCTAGGCCTATAGAGGACAATCAAGCCAACTTAAATAATAAAGAATACGAATTAGATATAATTCTAAATTATAGGGAGGATAAGAAGTATAGAGGATAGAAATATTTGGTCAAATAAATAAGGTATAAATACGAACGCAATAAATAGTTTAATAAAAAGGATTTTCCTAATATAAAGGAGTTAATCGAGGAATATTAATAGCGTAAGGGAGGATGTCCGGGCAATAGAACTTAAATAAAGAAGGTAATAAAGAAGGTTATAAAGAAGGTAGTAAAGGGTAATAATAGTAATAATATAGCCCCTTCTTACAGTTGTACACTTCGACTTCGGAAATAAGGGTATTCGTATATATATAGTATCTATTAAGGATAGTAGTAGTCTCTTTGTATGCCGGGTCTTAAGACCGGAAAGGTATTGTAGTATTATAGGTTAAATTAGCTAACCTAGCACGTACCGTACACTAGCGCCGTGGCGCCTAGTTCAATTAATTGAACCGCGACTATAGGTCGCACCCCTATATTTGTAGGTCCTATAAATTAAATAACGCTCGCGCGCCCTTAAGGTCTTCGACCGCACGCGAGCTCTTTGCTCTTGATTCTTCTTTCGAATCATCATGATCAATTTACATATATTCAAATAATATATATACTGTGCTTTTCACAATACCCTCTCAACGGTATTATAGGGAGTATTAAAGATTTTTTAAAATTATATTAATAATATATTATGCGATGTCTTTAATATTTATACTACTATATACTTCGATAACATTTTAATTTATTCGAATAACAAAGAGGAGTACGAAAAATACATTAGGGAAGTCTTATAACGGATAATTAAGGTAGGCCTCTAAATTAATATCGATAAATACGAATTCTATATTACCTATACGAAGTATTTAGGTTTTATTATTACCTTAGAAGGTTTCGAAATAGACTTTAAAAAAGTTTTTATAATTATAACGTAGGAAGTTCTAAACTTTAAGAAAGCGCTATAGGGCATTTCATCGGGGGGCACCAGCGTCGTCTTACGGGGGCACCATTCCTTATAGGGGCACCAATCGGGTTAGGGTTTAACGTGCAGATTATTTTTTACCAACCTTTAATACAGTCAGACAGTAATTATACAACAGCCTTTCTATGTAAGACAGTGCCAAGCCCAATCAACCAGTGGATACCCTATTCACCACCCATATTTGCACGACCCCTATCTTTAGACTTAGCGACTTTTACACACACAACCTTCTTTTAACTCTCTCTTTACAACCAGACTAGCTGTAAACACCAGAACAGGCTAGAATCGCTCGCACGTACGTGAATATTAGTCGCATCACTCACTAGATCCATTTGCTGACTTCCCTGAAGCCTCGAAACACTGCGCGCATTGCGCATACGACTCTCAAGATGCCGCCCTGGGAACTAGATGCGCCCATCGACCTCACCCACATCGAAGGCCATGGAGGCGAGCCAGCACTAAACACCATGCCAAGGATCACGAGACTACCTTACCTTGTTCATAGCCAGTACCATTGGTAGTCTTTCGTAGTGTAAATGAATGCTATAGAACCATCCCATGTGCAAAACATTGTTTATCATGGAAATCTCTATGCAAAACTATGTCGCTGAACATCGCTGTCTTTTTTTATGCCCATGTAACACTCTGGAATTTACCATGTAAATGATATTTTACTTCAAAATAACACGCCAAGACCTGAAATATTGGTGCTCCCATAAGGATTGGTGCCCCCGTAAGACGACGCTGGTGCCCCCCGATGAAATGCCCGCTATAGCGCTTTTTAGGCTTCGCTAATTTCTATTATTACCTTATTAAGTATTTTTTAATTACTACTGGCCTACTATACGAATTAATTAAAAAGATAGTCGTAAATTAGTATTAGACCAAATAATATTAGAAGTCTTTTAAAGCCCTTAAGAAGGCCTTTAGTAGTAGCTTAATACTTTGTATCTACGATTGGTCGAAATAAATTATTATCGAAATAAATATTTCTAATTGGGTTTGCGGCGGCACTTTATTATAATACAATAAAGAGAGTATACTTCGTCCTATCGTTTACTTTAATTAACAATATTCTTCGGCCGAATATAATTACAATATTTACAATAAAGAGTTACTAACAATTATTAAAGTTCTAGAGGAGTAGCGCCCCGAATTAGAGTGAGTATAAAAACTTTTCGAAGTCTTCATAAATTATAAAAATTTAAAGACTTTTACTATTAATAAGCAATTTACCCCTTACTATATATAATAGTCCTAATTCTTCTCTCGGTTCAATTTTAAAATTAAATATCAGTTAAGTTCGTTATAAATATACCCCGACGCCTTAAGCCGGAAATTAGAAGATTTATCTAAGGATAAAGCTAACGAACGGCTATTGGCTAGGAATAAAGTTTTATTTAATTATAATATTTTTATTAATAGAATATTCGTTTTAGAGGATAGAGAAGAGGAGGTCGATATTAGTACTAAGTATATTTATAAATTAAAAGTTATAAACGGGAAATTTACCGACGATTTAGTTATAGAGGGTTACGAGAAATTAATCTTTTTATAAAATATTATAGCTTATTTATTAGACTTTAATTAGAAGGTATAGTTTAAAGAAATTAAAAATTAAATAAAGAAGGTATCTTTCGTTAAGTATAAAGTAATTTAGGGCATTTGCTGGGGGGGGGTACTAGCCTTATTCTAAGGGGGCCCCAGAGGCTTAGGGGGGCCCCAATCGGGTTAGGGTTTAACGTGCATATAAAAATTTCTAGGGGTTTCTTTCAGCTATACAATCATCGTACATCAACCTTTTATGTGTGACAGTGCCAAGCACAGTCAACTAGTAGATCTTCCGAAATTAACTTCAAAAGACTTTTAGAAAATAAAGTAAGAAATACGCGGTAGTAAGGGTAATAGGAAAGAACAATGTAGGGAGGAATAAAAGCGAATCCGGTAAGGCCGGTTAAACGGAATATAGTAGCCGGGAAAAGTAGGGCTATCCGGAGTAAGACCGGCGACTTTCCGGAGGTAGACGTCCGGCCTCAATTTCTCTAAAGTATAACGGTAAAATCTTTCTCAACGTATTGTAGTTTAATATTCTATAAGTAATTACTATAATAAGGCAATAGGTACTTATATTAAACGATATCGGGGACTATTAGTATTAGGCTTGTAAACTTGCGGAAATTACTCTGTAAGAAATATCTTACACTGAAAAAAACCGGTAAGAATTGAAATATTGGGGCCCCCCCAAGGTTTAGGGCCCCCCTAGAATAAGGCTAGTGCCCCCCCAGCAAATGCCTAATTTAGGGACGGGCGTATTATTATAGCACTATTTTTATCGACCCTACGGATACCGAATTTTGATTATAATTCTTTTACTACGTTTACAATTCGCTTCTAACCGAATACCCAGGCTGCGAAAAAATCTACTTATTACTCTCACAATTTTTTTTTTTATTAGGGATATACACTACTATTAAAACCTATTATACGGCGTACCTAATATACATTAAATTTAAACTATTATTATACGCCCCCTATAATTTCTTAAAACCGCTAGTAGTACTATTCGCGCTTTAAAAGGATATCTCAATCGATTATATTACGCCGCTAATATTCTACGTCCATTAAGGCTAGGAATTTAAATATATTACTATAGTAATTAATCAGTTAATTAAAATATAATATTTTATTCCTACCGTTAGTTTTACAGCCGAGGAGTTGGCAGATCGTTTTATCGAAAGGGTTTATAATATTTATAAATTATTAAACTCTATTATTTTTAACTACAATTCCTAATTTATTTCCCAGTTTTAAAAAACTTTATCGTCCTATTTAGAAGTAGTTCTTAAACCCTCCTCTACGTTCTACTTAATTGAAACGCCCATGCCCAAACGAGAGGAGATGTCGGGCCTACACTAGAGGTGCTACAATTGGATCTACACTAGAGGTCGTGGTCCGTGGGCCTATATCGACGCGAGGTAGGCGCGGCGATTTCTGTTTATCCGGGCGGCATTTCATCCGCGGGCACCCGGGTCGTCTTACACGGGCACCCAACCCTATCCGGGCACCCGAATTTAAATTCTTGGCACGTTATTTTGACGTAAAATAGCATTTACATCGTAAATTCCATCCTGTTACACGTACATGAAAAAATGACAGCGATGTTCAACGACATAGTTCTGTATGGAGATTTCTATGGCAGACAATGTTTTGCACATGGGATAGCTCTATCGCATTCATTTACACTACGAAAGACTATCGCTAACGGCATCGCTGTCAATGTCCTCGATGGGCGCATCTGGTCAATGTCCTCGATGGGCGCATCTGGTTCCCAGGGCGGCATCTTGAGAGTCGTATGCGCAATGCGCGCAGTGTTTTGAGGCTTCAGGGAAGTCAGCAAATGGTTCTGGTGATTGATGCGATTAATATTTACGTACGTACGGTTGATTCTAGCCTGTTCTGGTGATCAAAGGTGGTCTGGTTGTAAAGAGGGAGCAAAAAGAAGATTGTGGAGGTTGAAAGGTTCAAAATCACTAAGTGCACAGATCCACTGCAGTGGTTGACTGGGCCTGGCATTGTCACATATAGAAAGGGTGTGGTACGATTACTGTCTGACTGTATTAAAGGGTTGAAAAAAATAATGCACACGTTAAACCCTAACCCGCTGGGTGCCCGTATAAGGTTGGGTGCCCGTGTAAGACGACCCGGGTGCCCGCGGAGTGAACGCCATCCGGGCCCAACGTGTAGAAAATTCCCTTACGTACAAACTACCCCCTGTCCCAAAAAGGAAATTATGTCGTTACTAGGATATAGTCTAAATAGGAAACGTAAACTATATTGTATTTCCGTCGCCTTCAGACTATTATATCTTAATATTAACTGCGTGTATTAAAATGTAAAAAATGCTATAAAATAGAATAAATTCGTTTCTATTTATTATATTTTTTGTATATAGATATAGCGTAAAATGTAGTTGGAAATAGTATTATAAATAAAATCCTATACGATTAGTTACGCAATTATTTATATTATATACGACCGTACGATTGTAGTTTAAATGATAGCTATTTGGTACTTCCGGCAATTTTAATAGGGCTTAATATTCCCGGTAATTTTAGTACTTCCGGCAAATCGGCGTACGGGCTATACTACCTTTTACATTATCGCCTTCAACCCCACCACTTTCAACCAACAATACTACTTTCACCCAACAACACCACCTTCAACCTCCACCTCTTTCATCGTTACAACTATCGTACAATACCAGGAATCATCTGGAATCTTTAATATCTTTTAATTTCAAACCTTCAAACGACTGCGCACGCATTTGCACGACTTTTGGTAAAGTCTATTCAATCGCGCATCACTTTTACGATTGTAGGGAACGACCGTTACTCTAAATTATTCTACTATACCTTCCGTCTTTTAATATTAATAACAGTAACCGCGATACTATTTACCCGCCACCCTTTCTATTTCAATATACTTTTCACCGCTAGACTAAATAATCGCAACGATAATAAACGGCTAGTAGTGAAATTTCTAACGATTAGCGGAAATTTCTAGTACTTGTCGGCTCCCTCCCGGTTGCCTCTTAGAAGGGTATAAGAATTTGGTTTCTTCCGCCTTTCGGTTTTTAAATTCTCTCCTTTTTAATATATATTAGAGAGAGATTAAAAGAGAAGCGTATTAGAATTTTTTATAGCGCCGAGTTAGAACGTATCGGTTATTTACTACCGGCGTAAATCCCCCCTCCCTACCTCCCTCCCTATTTAACTATTCGGTTTTACTGATATCTTTTTAATTTGTATAGACCTGCCTACATTTTCGATTTTATTAATATAATATTTATATTTAATATTTATATCTAATATTTATACTATTTTAGTTTTTTAGATTCTTAGATTTTTAGATAATATCCTTTTACCGATTATAATTGGTACTAGAGTAAAGAGATTAATAACTTTTATTAAAATAATAGTTTTTAATTATAATTACGATAGTAATTAAAATAATTATTACTTAACTTGGTTAGTTCCCCTCCCTACTCCTTATTCCTTACTATTTATATATTCCTCTATTAATATTTTTACTGTTTTTATTATTTAGATTTCAATTCCTTTTACGGAACGTATATTAACGAAAGCGATTAACGTTTGGAGAAAGACGAGCTATTTCTCTCTCCTTTCCCTAATAGTTTATTGCCTTGACCCGGCGGTGTAGGGTATTTAATTTATAATACGTAGACTAGTTGGACGAAACTAGAAGGGTAAGGTAATTAATTTTACCTAATTAGTTCCCCTCCTATCTCCTTACTATTTGTATATTCTTTTGCTAACGTCTTTATTATTTTTAGGAATATATATTAACGATAGCGATTAACGATTGGAGAAAAATAAGTTAATAGATATTAAGGACGGGGATAATATCCGTTTTAGTATTAATATTATTTCTAATATCTTATCTTTTTGGCTTTTTGGCTTTTGGTTTAATCAGGATTCTGCAGCTATCATTCGGTCCTATATTTAGTCATTTAGTCAATTTAGTCATTCAGTCATTCAGTCAGTCAATTCAATTAAGATGGATTCTAATTAAGAGCCGCCGCCTCCTAGTAATTAAAAGCAGAATTAAATTTAAAGATATAATATTTATAATAAGAAGAAGCCAATATTAGTATTTATTAGTAAATTAAATCCTACCCTTGTTACTAAAATTTGTAACGTTTATCGTTATAAACGTACTATTATAAATTATATCTCTCTATTTATTATTTAATGTATTATCATTTCCCTTCCTATTAGTTAGTTAGTTAATTAGTATTGTTTACTTAATAGTAAATCCTTTAAAATGCGTAAATCCTACTATAAACTTAGTATGCCGTATCGATTTACTATTTGCGGGTAAATAGTACCTTCGAGGGTTAAGATTTAAATTACGGGGGGTTGCGGGTATAATTCAAATAGTATTAGCTAGCTAGCTATTTAGTTTAATAGGTTGTATTTTAAATAATTAACTTTTTTTTATTTTAAAATCGATTCTAACGATATTGAATATAATTTAATTTACGATCCGCCGCCGCTAATATTAGTAATAAATTTACCGTTAATCTTGCGGCTAGTTATAAAAGATATCCTAATGCTATTATACTATCTTTACCGGAGGATACCCGACCACCCCGAATCAATTGCCGGCCTCCGATTACCGGTCTTTTTAATACCGATCCGTCCCGGGTATTCTAAATTCCGGTTCCTTTCCCGCCTCCGCAAGCTCCGGTATTATAAACTCTAATATTCTAACGCCTTAATCCTAAACGTCAACGATTTGATAGTAAGGAAGTCGATATTTCTACGTAAGAATTATTGGAGGCTTAATAGGGATAATACTAATAAGAAATATTTGGAGTTTAACAACGACCCCAACCCCGAGAACTTTACCAAGCAATTTAATAACCCCAACCGGTTTAAAGAGCTAGTTTGGATTTATAATAACCTAGTCGTTCGAGGTCGGTTCAATTACAAATAATCGAAAATCTCTAATAAATTAATACTTAGTCAATTACCGCCGGCTTAGTACGTCGCTTTAAAATTTATACTTCGTAATTCTAAGCCATCTAGTCCAAGGCCAGTTTAATTTAATAGGATACTTAATATAAATTGGGAGGATAGTATTCATAGGTATATCATTATATTAAAGATTTTGACTTTAGTAGTTTCTAAGACTTTGACAATTAAGCTAACTTAATTAATAGGATAATGAAGAGACTATTCGAGCCCGCCGAGAAAGAGACTAAATCTAACGTTATTATTATTATTATTATTATTATACCGACCCTAACGAGGTTATTATATTTACTCTATTACTAGCTATATTAATTGTACGACAATACCCTAGTTTGGAATCTACAGTTAGCGACCCCGAACGATTTATATACTACCGTTATTACTATATCCTTCCTATTACCGACTACAACCTAATTATAGGTATTTATTAATTTTGTAATAACGATAAGTAATTTATTTATCCGAATTATTATATTATACGACCCCTTAAAAATTACGGTCCTTTTAGCAATTGTATAATATATAATAATAATAAACGATTTATTTATCCGAATTATTATTACTCTCAATATATTAGCGATTATAATTTTATTACTAATAATTATTTATTTTGTTTATTAATTATATAATATAATATTTCTTTTAAAAATAAAAAGTCTATTCTATTTGTAATAGTATAGCCGAATATTAGGATTTTATTATTAATTTCCTAGAAAGGGATTATTATATATATTGTTTGGGTTAGGTTAGATTTAGGAAGAATTTAGAATAACTTTTTTAATAGTTAAAATAATTTACTAATAATAACGATGTTAATATTTAATTCGATGACGATTTACTATATTTCATCTGTCCGGCTTGTAATGTTGCCCGCCGTCTTATTGATTTAGAGCTAATTACTAAATTCTATATAGTATATATTTATAGCAATCCTAATTATAATATTTAAAAGGAGAATAAAGTCTATTTCGGTTATTATCGAAATTTTTAATATAGTATCTTCTTCGGTAGAAGTAGATAAAGCGAACGGTATTATTATTTAGAATATTAGGGACGCGCTTATTAATATTATAATAAATATAATAGCGATAATTACAATAATGGTAATAGCTATAACTTTAATAAGTACAATAATCCCGTCCGGCTTTAATTAGTACCTAATTTACTAATACGAAATCTATTTAATAGTTCCGTAAATCCCTTTAATAGTTCAGTTTCTAGCTCTAGCGCTATATATAATATTAATGAGTTTATACCTATTCTTTATACCCCAGTAATTAAATTAATTCCTTTAGCCCCCCGCCGAAGAGGTCGACTATTAAGTCCTAAACGTCTTTAGCCTTCCTTAGAACGTAATAGTCTACGATTTCTTAGTATATTTAGTATTAAATTTAAACGAGACCTTTAATATAATAGGGATTTGGATATTCGAATTGTCTTAAATATATACTATTAATAGGTTTATAATTACCAAATTATATTCGATATTATAGTATAGGAACAATATAATTATTATAATAAATAATAGTTTGGCTTAAGGGTTAATACTTAGAGTATTTACAATTATTATTATTATATTGATATAGATTTACGGCCCGGCGAGTTATTTAAATTCGGCGCGGAAAATAATATAGATTGAAGTATTTTTATAGAAGCCGATAAAGAATTCTATTTATTAACTCTTAGCCTATATAAAGAAATATTTATTTTACGAATTTATATCTATTATAATATTTATATTTTCGGTGGTTAATAATGTAAGTATAAAGGCTATTATATTAATTACCTTCGAAATATTATAGCTATCTATATTTAATTACCTAGACTATCCGAAAAGGTCGATATTATTTTAATACAGCCTTATAATTACTATAATTACCCTAACGTCGGTCGAATATATATTGAATTTAAATATAACCGTTATAAAATCGAGATTTAATTTAGATTCTTTAAAATTTATTATCCTAGCTATACCGATATTGAAATTAATGAGGTTCGTTTTAATCAATTTCTAATAGATAGCGATATTATAAATAATATTAATTGTATTAATATAGATGATATAGACTTTAATAAAGAAGATTTAAACGAATCTTAGGAAGCCGCCCTATAGGAGATGCTGGCCGAGGCTGATTTAGAGGTTGGTATTATACTTAATATTATCGGTCGTATACTTAGGGATATCGACTAATTACGGGTATAACTTCGAGGGGATGTTTTATTTAACCCTAACGTCCTATTAATTTAAATTGGAAATCTACCGGACAATTAGTAACCCGAGAATTAATAGACGGAGAATTAATAGCCTATAGGCTAGCAATAATAACCTCTAGGTTTAGGAAGAGAATTTATAAGCTAATAATAATAACTTTTAGGTCTGGGAGGAGAATTTGTAAGCTAGTAAGAACAACCTCCGGTACTTCGAGAACCCCCCCGACGTTACTCTATTTAATAAAGCCCCCTCTGTAATATATTTATTAATGAATTTAAACGCTAATAAATATTATTATTTTAGGCATTTCCTAATCTTTACCTTAAAGGATAGGGTGAATTTTTTACCCCTCGAATGAAGAACGTCGATTACGCTAATTATATTCGGTATTATATGCGTTGGTACGATGGCCACTTTGTTAGGTATGACTGATTTCGTTATATTATATTCAATTCCTTTATATATACCTAAGTTTATAGTAAAAGCGTATATTATATTAATAACCCTCAATTTAATCGAAATGTCTTTACCGACTAGGAAGTATTCTATAAATATTTTAAAGTTCGATTAGACGAATTTAGAAAATTGTTTAATTTAATTATTCGATTTGCCTAGTAATTCTATAGTATTCGAATATTTTGGATCTAGAAATTTCGTGAATTATTGGCCTATATTAATTTCTTAGGTATGCTTATAATGTTCATTATATTTAGCGTAGCCGATTTATATTAAGAAAGTTTAGTAAAGTATATGTTTAACTATAAACTTTAGTTTAAATTTAATAATGCCGAACGTTGTACTATATTTCGATAAAATATCCTTTATAACCTTTATATTGCTACTTATTACTTTATTAAGCGGTTTGAATTGTTCTTAGAATATATCCTAATTCTTAAATTTAAGTTTGACGACTATTAGTAGAGGTTAGAGTTCTAAGTTCGAGGAATTAGTTATACTTATAGTATTTATTAATCTAGAGATATTATTATACTTAATTTTACTAACCCCTAAGTATAACGAGAGTATGTTGAGATGTAGGGTTTCTATTGTACGGCTTTTAACCCTATTTTCTATAGTATTTAGTAATATTTTAATACTTAGTTTGTAAAAGGAGAAAATTTAGAAGGACTTGTACCCGGCCTTACCGCCGCCGCCGCCGCCGCCGTTAGTTAGAATCCGGATTAATAACGGCTAGTCCCGATTTCTTTAGTACCCTCGTACGTTATAGAGGGTAATATTTTAAGTAGGAATAATAATAATAGTCTTATTCCTTAGCTATATATCTATAGCGCCACAATTGGCATAAGGTACCTCTCCTAGTTCTCTAAAGGAAAAACCGTTCGGCGATAAGCGCCGCCGGATAAAAACCCCCAGCTCCGTTCTGGTTACGGGCGAGCTGTACCGTTCCTTCCTAATTTCTAATTATAATAGTTCTTACTTACTACTATAACGAACAAATACGCTTTCTATTTCAATCCTCCCAATATTAGAACTATTATAATACTATTCCCTTCGTTTACTCTTTCTTCCCGTCCCTCGGCCTCCGTCCCGTCCCCATTTACCCTTATTTATTCTTATTTACTCTCCTACCTTGCCCCTTCCCCTTTACTCTTTCCCTTTTCGTCCTATCCTCCCGTCCTTACTGCAATTTATATTTATATAAAGGCTTCTTCTACTATCTATATAAATTCCTCCGAACGTTAGCCCTAAACCTTCTTCTTCTTCCCTTAAATTACTATGTCCTTAAAATAACCTCCTCCTTATTTAACGGCGCGCCCGGCCGTACCCCCGGTTGTAATATTCGCTAATTCGGTATTTAAACCGGTTAAAACCTTTTTTACTTTATAGAATTTTTATTTAAATTTAAAGCCGCGCCCTCTACCCCCTATACTCCCTAAATTCTTAATACTCCTATAATTCCTTTTTAAAATCTTATTACTATTACTTATATTCTATCCCGTAATCCTATATTTCGTCTTTTTAACGATTAATAAAATCCTTACCTTTATATTTCTATATCCTTTTTAATTAATTTTATTATCTAATATCGTTTATACTCCTCCTTACCTCGGTTATATTTTAAATTTCGCCGATTATATTATAAATACCCTAAATATCGGCGCCCTTAACTATAATAATTTCCGGACTATATTTGCGGAATATACTTATATAATTAATAAATAGAATAAGTATCCTCCTTAATATTATAATATTATTTCTCTTTAATATTATTTAAATACTATATTCTAAAATACTTTATATTTATTTACCGCTTTAAAATATATATTTAATATCCCCCTCGGCTATTATAATAAGTATAATTATATTTAAATAATAGCGGTTATTATTATAAACGTATTGTCCGACTTTAATAAATTTATTAAAACTTTCTAACGGATTTATATATCCTTCTTTAACCCTATATATATTCGCCTAACCGCTGATAATCTTCCGGATATACTAAATACCCTCTCTTCTTTCTATTATTTTAATAATTTAAAGGTTTTAAATTATAAAAAGAAAGGTTATTATAAAAGGTTTATAATCGACCGCCGCCCTACTACTATTCCTCCTCGTATTATTTCCGCTAATATAATTAATAATAGTATTAGCCCCAATATTAATAGCCCCCCGGGTTCACTTATAACGCTCGATAACCCCCGTACCGAAATAAATCCCAATTAAAACGAATAGCATCGCTAAATTACCCGCGATTTAGCGGAAATAATAGAAATATTTCGCACTTTCATTAATTGTACTTAAATATTAATTAAATAATTCTTCTATAATTCCATTCTTTTTATTAAATATAAGCCGGAACTAATTTAACTAATTTCCCTACTATTCCCTTCGTCTCCGTATTTTAATATTCTAATATTATAAATAAATAAATAATTTTATACGTACTTTATAAACTCTTTATAATATTCCCCCTCTAATTCGACTACTAAATAATATTTATTTAATTTACCTAATTTAAATACCTACGAAAGGATTTTCTTTACTTTAATTCTATTATTTAAATAAATTTAGAATTCTTCCTATATTTATAGCTAATTGGTTACCATTATTTAATATTCCTCTATCTATAGATATTTAAAAACGAAATACTTAAACGTCTCCTCCCTTACTCCGTACGAATAGAACGGCGTTATAACGTCCGGTACCTTCTTTTAAAAGAGGAAGGACTAGAGTTTAATAATTCTTATTCGGGCTTAAATAAAGAGGGAATTCTATACTTTTATTAATAGGTATAGTTTATTATCGTCCTCTAACGTTTAACTTTTTGTTGGTCCTAATATATATTATATAATAATTATATATTTATAACGGATTTACGGGTTTATACTATACTATACTAGTATAAGATTTATTATATGGGTAATATATTCTATATATATATACCCTATATTTATGGTTGAATTTATTCGATT
>RAOV01000054.1:0-29425 GCA_009806015.1 Neurospora sp. CHS-2018b
CTCACTAGCCTACCAAGCAACCATCCTTTTCAACGTTAGAAGATTAGATTCTATCTTCCTCGTTATTCACCCTCAAGAAGACTACCATATCATATACGATACCTTCCAAGTCGTTACGATACTCTTCGAAGACGATCCTACATCTACAAGGCCTAAAATAATTTCAATTAGAAGAACTTCGATTATATTAACCTTTTAACCGCTTATATTAGCCTTTAAAAGTAGTATAGCGACCTTCTCGTAAATTATAACGCCTTTAAAGTTTATAGCGCTAACGTTCGGGCTTTCTATAATAATTTTATTATAATAAATAAAAATAAAATATCGTCCTTTAAATAAATAGTAGAGAACCTACTTATTTTTATTAATAAGGAGAATATTATTACCGTTTATAAATACGAAATTTTTAAGGCCTAGCGCTTCTATATTTAAGCCTAATAAAAGTACGACCCTTTACTTTATATTAATAAAAACATTAAAATTATCCGTATAATTATATTATTAGGCCTAGAAATCCTCTTTAATATTTAAAACGACTTCGATATTATTTAAATTAATAGTAATAAAAATATTTGACGTTAGAAGATTAGCGCCGAATTTATAAAATATTTCGTTATTCGTTTTTAGAATATTAATTTAAAAATAAACGCCGGCTATCGTTTAGAGAAATTCTTTATAAAAAATATATCCTTCGCTAAATTCGAATTCGAATTTACTAATTTTTTAAATTTATATAATTATAACGATTTTATAAAAGTCTATTACTTATAGAATAAAATTAATAAACGCTTCTATAACGCATTAATTTACCGCGATCTCCCTAAGGCTAACGATTTTAAAAAATAATTTACAATTTATTATACTATTACTAATAATTTCGAGGACGCCGATTATTATTATAAAATAAATACTTATATTCTAAATATTAACCCCTCGAACCCCGGTAATAGTAATAGTAATACTATTACCTTTAATATTAGTACCTATAACGCCGATAACCTCCTTATTAATTAAGGTAGTAATAAAATAAATTTCGACGCTATCGATTTTATTATCTTTATTTATAAAGACGTTTTCAATTAGCGCTCTCGTAATAGCCTTTATTATTACTATACTAAATTTAATTATATCGCCCGCAAATATACTACTTCTATTAATTATAACGCTCTAAATCCCTAATACGTTTAAAATAAGAAGAATAAAAGTAAGAATAAGGGTAAGAATTATTATAATTATAGTAATTAAGAGGAAATCCGTACTGCTAACGCCGCGCCCGCCGCCGCTACTATTATAACCGCTCCCGTAGAACCCACTACTAATAATAAATATTATAATAATCCGGAAAACGAATAACTTCTATTCTTAATCGCGTATAAAGGCCTCTCCAATTGTTATTTTTATTATAGAAACGAATTTTAAACTCCTTATTAAAATTAGAAGTTTTGAAAGAGGTTAAAATATAATTTTTAAATAGTTCTACTTCCCTAAATTTAATACTCTTATCTTCTTATATTATAACTAAATTATATAAAAATTATTATATTTTATTTATTAATACTAATTATTCCGCTTTCGCCTTTATTAACCGTTCGTTTATTATTAAATATAACCTCTTTTATTTTCGCCTTCTTCGTTTAAAGAAATTAATTTTCGTAAATAGAATAATTAAAGGTATTATTTTTCAAGGGGTAATAACTAAATTCTATATCGGTTATTACAACGAGATTATTACTTTCTTAATTTATAATATTTCTAAGAACTATTTAATTATTTTAAACTTCCTATAAATATAATACTATAAACCCGAAATTAACTATAAATAATATAGGGTATATTTTAATAATCCTATTTATTACAACCGCTATTTACTTTTAAATTTCTCTAAAGAATAAACTACAGCCCTTAAAACTCTTATTAATAGAATTTTTACAACCTCTATTCGAAAGAAAGCTACCCCTTAACTAGCGCCCGCTCTAAAGCCCGCCATTACTAAATCCGCTCTAAAGTCCGCTATTACTGAACCTACTCTAAAATCTTCGGTTATAAAGTCGTCTCTAATTATAGAATTACTTCTAATTATAAAAACCCCTAAAATCGACCCCAAAACCAATTACCGAGCTATCCTTACCCTAATTAAAGTATTAATAATTAAGAGAGCCAAATCGAAGATCGGTATTACCAATACGGCCGTTCTCCTTATTAAAATTAAAAACCCCGTATTCTACAAACCTTACATCCGCCTTACTAACTATTACGTTTTTATAAATACGAAACGCTTTTACGCCCGCCGTTATTATAATTCCAATTATAACTTCAACCCTAACGATATTAGAGAACTTAACGCAATTACGTTTAATTATATTTATAAGGCCTAATAATTACAACCGTATATTACAAACTATATTCAAATCGAAAAATTAATAACTATAATAGTAATTTAAAATATAAATTTAATAAAGGAAATAATTAACTATATTATAAATAGTAATAATTAATAGTATAAAGAAAGTCTTCCCCCCCTTCTTTATAATTTTATTAATAAAATAATTAATATTTATTTATTAGAAGACTTTCGCGAGGCTACGATTTTGGCTAAAACTATCTACTTTACCGGAAACTTCAATAAAGACGCGCCGCTTTACGAAGAAATAATCCGACGAATATATTTAATTAAGGTTTTTAACGAAAACGTAAAGAAATTTTTCGATAAAACCGACCGTCCTACGAAGATTAAGGACGAAATTTTTAAAGTTTTAAAGAAATTAAAAAGCCGCTATTACATCGATAAAGTAGTAATTTTCTTCCCCTTTCTAATAAAAAATGTCCCCCTTTACTATTTTTATAATTATAAAATCGAATTTAAACCGGACGTAAAACCCTTTAACGTACGATTACAATATATATTCCCTATCGAAACTATTATAATTAAAAAATAAATCGATAATAATTTAAAGAAGAATTTTATCCGCCTATTATAATTAGAAACCGCCTCTTCTATTTTACTAATTAAAAAACCGGGTAGCGGAATCCGTATTTATATAAACTACTATAATATTAATAATATAATAATAAAAATTCAATATCTATTTGTGAGATTACGAACAACAACGAGAGCAAGCGTGTATACGATTAATTGAGTAGTATATTGATACTATAGAGAAGAGGAGAGACTGGCTAGTTTAGAAGGCTAGATATAGTACGGTCTAAGCAGGGTATAAAGTGGGCACGGTACAAATTATGTGACCGGGACTGGGCGCCCAGTGCCTACCTAACCCACCGACACACCCCTATAGACTAGAAGACTACTATAGAGTGTCTAGTCCTTTGTTTACTATTTACATTATAATATTCTTTTATAGTGTTAATCCTTCTTAATCCTTTCTTTTTACGCCCAAGGAACCTTCTTCTAAACTATACCGATAAGCTTGACGAACTTTACGTACTTATTCGGCTTTAGCGGCTTCGTAAGGCCGTCAGCTAGCATCTCCTCACCCGGTAAATACTCGATAGTAAATACCTTCCTATCCTATACTTCCTAAATAAACCATTTATACCGTATATTAATATAACGGTTCCTAGCGGGCATATTAGGGTTAAGTACCCTATCTTTAACGTTACTACTATTTATATATAGAATCTTATTGACTTTTTAGAAGCCCAAATCCACGTTCAAATTATCGAATATACCGCCAACCCAGTCGAATACCTTTATAGTAGGTACCAGATTGGTAAACTCTACCTCTATCGTACTCGTAGTAACGAGATCCTATCGTTTTAACTTCTAGAAGACGGGGCTACAAGTAAAAAACACAATATAGCCTACAGTACTCTTCCTTATTAGAATATCGTCTACGAAGGATGCGTCTACACAAGCGTAAAATAACGGGGCTATTAATAGTAATAGCATTCCTCCCAAAACAATACCCAAATCTACATACTTAGAGAAGTATCGTTAGAGGTACTTTACAACGAAGAAGTATCTATCAATAGGAGTCTTATTGGCCTCGTATAACTTACTAATAGTAAATAAAATATCTAATCTTATACTCATCGACAACCAATTTAAGGATCCTATCTTCTTGGGGTAGGATTTAGCCTCCTCAACGGACACATTAACACCCCTATAAACCTTATAATCCGGTAGCTATAGTGTTTTAACGCCGTAGAATTTAATCTTACCGTCGTTGAACTTAGCAATAACTAAACGAACGTATCGCTCTTAAGATATAAAAACTATACGAATCTATCGATCTCTAACAATATCACAGCCCAAGAAAGTACGCACCTCTCCCAATTATTTGAGC
The DNA here is from genome assembly GCA_009806015.1 of Neurospora sp. CHS-2018b. Taxonomy (NCBI): domain Eukaryota; kingdom Fungi; phylum Ascomycota; class Sordariomycetes; order Sordariales; family Sordariaceae; genus Neurospora; species Neurospora sp. CHS-2018b. The sequence goes on from RAOV01000054.1 coordinate 4,305, forward strand.
TTAAAATGGCTAGCCAATTAATCTTTAACCTTATTAACAATAACAACGATTAGCGCGGCAATAAGAAGGTCGTTAATATAAAGGACCAGCAATACTCCCAGGGATTTATTAGTAAGGAGATAGGAGTCCGCGCTAATAGGCACGAATCCAATATCTTTAAGAACGGGCAGAAGGGTTTAAAACCAATAAAATAAAGAACATTTAAGACTATATAGGGCCTTATTAAGCTAATAGACAATATCTTCTTTATTATAACCGGGTAGAGCCTTCTCGAGAGCAATAGACTATTAAACGTAATATATCGCGTCGTTTAGGATAGGGGCATTCAGAAATACGGTGTCGAAGTCGAACTAGTAGCACTCGTAGTTATTAACTACTATAAAGGCTAAGAAGAGACGGACGCTCACAACGTATACCACGGCTGTATAAATGTCTTATATAGCCCAATTACCCTCTTCGTAGTTACTACAGACTATCTATCTTACTTTAGCCATCCAATCTTTATCGTCGATAACGTACTTTTCGTCGTATACCTATTTACTAAGGAAGACATCCATTTTAAATGTTCTAAGGACGAGGGTATAAACTTCTTAATCCTCTAAAGCCTTAGCTTACTTCCTTATAGCCGGGAACTAATGTAACTTATAATTGGGTTATCTACGTACAACTCGATAATTCTTAAGGATATACCGTTAAACTAATATTATAACGAAGTAAAGCATATTGTAATTAACTTTTATAGTAGTAAAGTAATATATTAGAGGGCTACGCCTAACGAAACGACCTTTTACTATACTATAAAAGTTATTAGGAAGTGTAATCTTATTTATAATTATATTGCCGTTACTATCTTTAACCTTTTAACTAAAATAGTCGTAACTGGGTAGCTTGGTCCCTTTATAACGAGGTCTAGTTCGGGGTTGACCTATAGGTTGAGACGGGATAGTTGTAGGCTCCAAAGGTCGAGTTGTAGGCTCCGAAGATTATATCGTAGGCTCCGATGATTATATCGTAGGCTCTCGGGGTTCATTCGGAGGTTGTAGTTATAAAGTTTGAACCGAGGGCTAGGGAGGAGGCGGCGGCTCGAAAGGAGGCTTCAACTATAACTTACTAATCTTTATACTTAAAGTAGGGTTGAACTATCGAAAGCGGTTTAAAGTACCCATAGAGGGTAAGCGGGCCGCTAAGGCTATTTATTGTAAACTACTAAATAGAGGAGTGCTTAGTACGGTATATACAATTAACTTATTATCTTTATCAAAAGATTCGTAGTAATCGCAGGGTATAGGATCCTCTTCATTGAAATTCTCGAGGTCCAAAAGGTTATCGTCCTCGATAGAGTCTATAATTGGGGACTCTAGTAATGACTATTAAAATAGGTCTGGCGATGAACGAACTGGAGATGTCTCAGTCGTGCTTATATCGGCTGGGAATTCTAGTTCTAGCGCTGGAGTAAGTGACGGGGAGACTAGAATCTCTTGTTAATACGCGGGGTTTAGAGCAACCGGTGGCTATGTTGGGAGAGCTAGAGAGTTCTAGTGAGCTGGAGCCGCTGAGGGCGCTGGAGCGGTCTCTAGAAGTCCTAGTATTAGGTCTGGCGAGAGAGGCAATATAACAATTGACTCCTATAACTTCTTAACAATATACTAGGGAGGAGGCATAATTGCCTATTATTAAGACTACTAACTTTATTAGGTTTAGGGAACCTTGCCGTCAACCTTAATCCAGATTTGGTGACCGCTTTCAATAACCTTATTAATCTTATCGACTATCTAATTAAAAAAAATAATATAATATTCAACGATATTACCTTCGCTATTAATAATTGGCTTCTTATTAATTGGGTCTTCCTTAAGGAAGGTTACCGCGCTAGTTCTAATAATTTCACTAGTAGCAGGGTTCTAAATAAAGACGATTCGGCCGTAGAAGTCATTAAAGCCAATAAAATAGCCTTTTTAAGCTCTAGCACGAAATTTATCACCTTTAGGACGCTTTTCTAGCTTAATGAAATAGTAAATAATATAGAAGTAAGACTTCAAGTACTTAATATAGGGGTCCTTAATTTCGTCTAGGAAGTTAACTACCTATACGAATAACTCCCATAGACTCTTATTCTCTTTATTAGCTTTTAAAGGGAGTAGGTTAAATACCTTAACAATATAAGCAGCTACAAATGGCTAAAAATGCTTAAAGATACCTAAATTTATTATTAACGCTCTAGTACGCTGTATAATAATAGTGCTTACGCGTTCGATCTTTCCTTATATCTATAGAGTATAGGGTATTAATTTGAAAAGTTCGACGCCTTTTATACGTACCTAATCAATTAGTTTACTACGTTGGAATTCTTTAGTACTGAAGCCGAACTCTAGGCCACCGTTAAGGCTAAAGGCCCTAATCTTAAAGCCGCTTTAGAGCTCAACCTACTTCTTAAATTCTTTAATTTAAATAAAAGTATCGCCTTTATTAACTATAAACTTAACCTAGTAGAATCCAATTACTTTGTAAATAAAATAGATTATATACTAGTATCCTTTATAGCTAAAAATAGTATAAGAAACGACATTAACGTAAATATATACTATAAGTTAAATCGTAACTTTGCCGGCGACCTTAGGAATAACGTCGTAAGCCTTAGCTTTAATATATACTTTATAAAAATACTCTTAGGTATTACTTAGTTTAATACTAGCCGCTTTATAAACTTTAAGAACCTAGTCTCTACTTATATATATAAGGCGACGGTATATTATTAAATAATTAATTAATACTATTATAGCGTGACGGGTATCTTTAAGGAAATTTTACTAGGCGAATACCGGTAGCACTAGGAAGTTATTAACCTATTTACATTAAATCGTAACCTTATAGGCTATAATTTAATTAGTTCGCATATCCCAAGACATCCTATTATTAAGAAGACCCTTAATTATTAGTAGATTTACTAGGGTAGAAGGACTATAGATAACGTTCTTAATCCTGACCCTAATATTTATATTGTTAAGGGTAGGCATAGAGAGTTCAACGGTACCTATATAATAAGCATAGGTCGAGCTTCCATTGCCGACAGTATATACAATTGGGTAGGGAAGTGGCTATAGGTCTATAAACCATTTAAAGTGGTTGAAGATATTAAATACACAGCTTAAATCGTAAATAACGAGGTCACGAAAACCATTTAGTTGCCTTTAAGCCTATTAGACTTTAGCGAAATTACTAGAAGCATATTAAAATTATAAATGAGAGTCTGGATTTAATTGATTAAACTAAATATCAACACGCTAAATCGCGTCTACTAGGGGCTCTAATAAAAATCCATACTACTAGAAGCTATAAACATTCCACCTCCATACAGCAGGGCAAAGTTCGCGGTAGCAGGGGTAGTGAAGTTAGTAGAACCATTGTTGCCTAGGGCACTAGTGCCGCCAGCAGCAATCTTTTTAACGATAGCATCCTTCTTAGGCCTCCAAATATCGGGAGCCTACTCAAAATTGCAGAACCAGCAGATCTCTACCTTGGCTATAATATAATAACCGCACGGCATATACTTCTAGGTAGGATACTTCTTCTTATCGCAACTAGGACAATCGACCTTCTTGTCTTTATCCTTATTATCCTTCTTGCTAAACGACTTGTTATTATTATTAGAGGTAGAGGTCGATGAAGTGCCGTTATTAGTAATCGACTTCTAAATATTAACGTTGAAATTAATTATACGGGTCTCTGCGTTACTGAGATTGCTAAGCTTAGCCAACAAGCCACCGACGGTAAGAATCTTGTCCTTATCTTTCTCCTCGATAGCGACAACCCAGTGCTTTGCGTCAACTAGGTAGTAATACTTCACGGCGTTGAAAAAGAAAGTGACCTCGAAGTCGTCATTAATATTAAACTTGGCATCTTGAACACGTTTGCGCAGGAGGGTATAACGTATAAGAAATAAAGCTATAGTATTAAAGTTATCGCGCTTAATCGACAAGAACTCGGCGAAGACTTCGCTACGAGCCTCGTTAGTAATACGGGTAATATAGGATTAGATAAGGTTATAGAGGACCTTGGGATCTTTATTCTTTCTATCCCATCCGTTAATAGTAAGAGTAGTATAGACGGACTTGTCCTTAAACGTAGCCAACAAGATCTTCATCGCGTTAGCGCACTTAGTAAACCAGGCTGTGTGTTCATCAGCCTTATCGGCGTCGGGCTCCTTAACGGTGCCAAAGACGTAGTCGGTGAGACCAAGGCAGTCGAGTTCAGCCTCGAGTCCTTACTCCCAATCATCAATATTGCGCTCGCCCTCGAGGTAGACGAGGGAGGACGTAGACAAAGACATGGCGGCAGTAATGAGGGTGTCGCGTGTCTAATTGAAAAGGTTCGCGTGAGTCGCTGGACTAGACGCTTAAAGGTTTGAAGGTTGAGTCGCTTGACTGATTGATTGTCGTAAATAAGGGTGGGAGGTACAGCAAGTGTTGGCGATAATCTTCATAGGCGGGGCTGCTGGGTGAGCTTGTCGCAAGTCGACTTAATTGAGTCGAAGGTCGCGAGTTTGAGCTTAAGACCCGGTGCTGCAAATGCCGTGATGAAGGCGCTTGACTTGATGCGATCACAAGGAAGGTAAGAGAGGGCTCATAACCTGTGAGATCACGAACAACAACGAGAGCAAGCGTGTATACAATTGATTGAGTAGTGTGTTGATGCTATAGAGAAGAGGAGAGACTGGCTAGTCTAGAAGGCTAGATATGGTGCGGTCTAAGCAGGGCACAGAGTGGGCACGGCACAGATTATATGACCGGGACTGGGCGCCCAGTGCCTGCCTGACCCACCGACACTATTACTATTAATTAAAGAAACCTTCGACGTAATTTATAAAATTAAAATCTTTATTAAATTCGATATTATTATAATATTTAATAAAATACGCGTTAAAGAGGACTACGAATAATTAATAGCCTTTATTACCCGTTTTAGCCTCTACAAATCTATAATATACCCTTTCGATTTATAGGGCGCGCCGGGAACTCTTTAAAATTATATTAATAATATATTATATAATATTTTTAATATTTATATTATTACCTATTTCGATAATATTTTAATATATTCGAATAACGAAGAAGAGTATAAATAATACGTTAAAGACGTTTTACAACGAATAATTAAAGTAAGCCTATAAATTAATATTAATAAATACAAATTCTATATTATTCGTACGAAATATTTAGGCCTTATTATTACGCCGGGAGGTATTAAAATAGACCCCGAAAAGGTTTTTATAGTTATTATATAGGAAGTTCTAAATTCTAAGCGGTCTTTATAACGCTTCTTAAGCTTCGCTAATTTTTATCGCTATTTTATTAAATATTTTTCTATTATTACCAAACTATTATACGAATTAATTAATAAAATAATAAAGTAGTATTAGACCGAATAATACTAGAAATCGTTCGAAGTCTTTAAAAGGGCCTTTAATAATAGACCCGTTTTATATATTTATAATTAATCTAAATAAATAATCGTTAAAATAAATACTTCTAATTAGGTTTATAAAGGTACGCTCTCCTAATATAATAACGAAAGCGTCTTTCGCCCTATTATTTATTTTAATTAATAATACTCTTTAACCAAATATAATTATAATATTTATAATAAAGAATTATTAACGATTATTAAAGCTTTAGAAGAATAACGCCCTAAATTAAAAAGAGTATAATAACCTTTCGAAATCCTTACGGATTATAAAGGTTTAAAGATTTTTACTGTTAATAAACAATTTACCCCCCACTATATATAATAATTTTAATTCTTCTTACGCTTTAATTTTACTATTTAATATCGTCCTAATTCGTTATAAATATACTTAAACGTATTAAATAAAAAACCAGAAAACATCCCTAAAAATAATACCGATAAATAATTATTAATTAAAAATAAAATCTTTTTTAATTATAATATTTTCGTTAACGGAGCCTTCGTTCTCTAAAATAAATAAAATAAAGTTTAGGTCGATATTAGTATTAAATATTTTTACGAATTAGAAATTATAAACGAAAAATTTACTAATAATTTAATTATAGAGAACTATAAAAAGTCAACCTTTTTATAAAACGTTGTAATTTGCTTATTAGACTTTAATTAAAAGGCGTAATTTAAAAAAATTAAAAATTAAATAAAGAAAATATCCTTCGCTAAATATAAAGCGATTTAAGGATAAGTATACTATTATAATACTATCCTCGTCGACCCTATAGATATTAAATTTTAATTATAACTCTTTTACCGCGCTTATAATTTACTTTTAATTAAATATCCGGGTTATAAAAAGACCTACTTATTACTCTTGTAATCTTTCTTCTAATTAAGAATATATATTACCGTTAAAGCCTATTATAAGGCTTATTTAGTATATATTAAATTTAAATTATTACAATACGCCCCCTATAATTTTTTAAAGCCTTTAGTAATACTATTTATATTATAAAAGAATATTTTAGTAAATTACGTTACCCTACTAACGCTATACGTATATTATAAATAGGAATTCAAATACGTCGCCGTCGTTATTAACTACTTAATTAAAATATAGTACTTTATCCCTACTATTAACTTTATAGTTGAGGAATTAGTAAACCGCTTTATTAAAAAGGTTTATAATATTTACGGGCTTCCGGATTCTATTATTTCTAATTATAATTCTTAATTCGTTTTTTAATTTTAAAAAACTCTATTATCCTATTTAGAAGTCGCTCTTAAACCCTCCTCCGTATTTTACTTAATTATTAATAACTAAACCGAATATATTAATATAGAAATAGAAAAGTATTTACATTTTTATATTAATTAGGCGTAAAACGACTAAATAAATTAGTTATTTATTATAGAATTCGCCGGTAATAACCTAATTTTTAAAACAATTAACGTCTCCCCCTTTTTTATTAATTACAAATTTTACCTTCGAATAGGTATCGAACCGGCTAAGCCTTATCCTCTAAATATATTTATATAATAATAAATAAAATACTTTAAAACTAACGAAATCGCTAACCGCTTTAAAGAAATTTTAAACTATATTATAGATTAAATAAAGCGAATTTAATAATAATATAAGGATAACGCTAATATTCGCCAATCGGATACCCCGAAATATAAAATAAGAGATAGGGTCCTACTCTATACCGAAAATTTTGAAATCGGTCGCCCGTACGCTAAATTTACGCCCTAATTTAAAGGTCCTTTCGAAATCCTTAAAGCGGATAATTATAAAATTATACTTAAATTCCTAATTAATATAAAGTATAGCCTAACTTTCTACGTTAATAAAGTAAAATTATAGAACGAAGTCGGTATTCCGGGATAGATAATTATAAAGGAATAAAATATTCGTATAAATTATAATTAAGTTATAAAGAAGATTAATAATAGGGAGGATTTAATTAAATACGATTTCGAAAAGTTTAATAAATATTAGAAGAATAAAAAGGGTTATTAAAAATATTACATCGTTTAAGTATCTTTTTATTTATTATTATAGTAACTACGTATTAATATAATTATAATTCCTAATAAAATATAAAAGTTCTACGAAGTATATTTAAACGATTCGTACCCCCCTAATTGGACGGCGGCGGAGAAGAAGTAGAAGCGGCTACTTAAGAAGGTTAAGCCGGCCGTAAGGATAGAGGTCCCGGTTAGAAAATATAGATATAAAAGATAGAAAGCGGAGCGAGAGGTTCTAATTCTATTATAGAAATTATTATAATTTATAGTAGCGGTAATTATAGAAGTATTTCGAAGGCGGACTATTCGTTTAATAGGGATTTCTATTATTTTATATAATATTAATTAATTATATAATTTCTTTTAATTAGGGGAAATATTATAGGGCTAGCCTATATTATATATATTCGCTTACGTACTTTGTACTAGCGTATAATAATTTTTGAAATTATTATCGCGCTATTAGTTAATTAGTTATAGCGGCCCACTAGGACCTATATCGGGTTTACCGCTAGCCGCCTTTATAAGGCTAATCTTCTAAGTACTCGTTTGTACTCTCTCCCTTTCTCCTTCGTATAATTACGTATATTTATATCTACTATTTACCCTTTGCCCGTGATAATTATAATACTTTATAAGGCGTTTAAATATACTATTAGCTTAGATAGAATAGTATTTACCGTAAGATTCGAGTATATTTAATTATAGTAGTTAGAATTAAGGCTACGTTTTTTAATAATTAGTTTATTAAATTCGTAATACTAGTAAATTCTAAATATATAGAATTGGCAGGCCGGCTACGGATTAAGTCTAATATTAGTATAATATAACGAATAGTTAAAGGGTTTTGTAAAATACTATAATCGGTCCCGAATTACTTCTTCTTACCCTTTAATTATATATTACCGAATTCGTAATAAAGCTGTATTATTTCGAAATATCCTCGGGTATATTAAATATATAACGAACTAATATTACCCTATTTATTTACTAGAACTTTATATTCGTAATAATTAAAATTAGTTATTAGATTAAGAATACTACTATTTTCGTTTTACTAGGGTATATCTCTTATAAATATAATAATTGGTATATATAATAAAGTTTATATATAATTAATTATTCTCTTCTATATAGAATACTTCGTTAAGGGATTAGATATTTAACTTATTAATTATTAATTATAATAGGGTAGCTGTCACAGGGCTAGCCTGTGTTATACGTATTCGCTCACGTGCCTTGTGCTAGCGCACAGCAGCTTCTAAGACTGCTGTCGCGCTGCCAGTTGACTGGCTATAGCGGCCCGCTAGGACCTACATCGGGTCCACCGCTGGCCGCCCTTATAAAGCTAGTCTTCTAAGCACTCGTCTGCACTCTCTCCCTTTCTCCTTCGTACAATTACGTATATTCACATCTACTATCTACCCTTTGCCCGTAATAGTAGCCTTTATCGAATACTCCTAATAATTCGAAATATTATATTACGTCTTCGAAATTGGACTTATATAGATTAAGTGTAATAGGTAAAACGTTAATTTATTTAATATATTCAATTCGAAGGAGAGTTGCGATTTGGATATAATACTCTATAATTAATTTATATATCGAATAATAGAATATAAAACTATTATTATAGTTAAATATCGGTATAGAATATATAATACTATATTTTTAACGTATAAAAGTATTAATTAACTTTTATCGACTAAATTGCTAAACTTTAAATACGTTAAGGATTGGCAATACTTTATATATTAATAATATAGTTCTATCGACGTTAAATACTATTCGTCGGATATATAAATAAGGCGTTAAAATAAAATTATTATTAAACTCTATATAATTATTAAATATATAGTCGAATTTAATATCGATACGTTTATAAACTTTAGCCGAATCGATATATTCTATAGGGTTTAATATTAGGACAAACTCCCCTTCGGTAGCATTTTCCTTATTTATTTTATTAATATCGATTTCGAACCTGCCGGAATTAATTATAATATTTATTATAAATACCCTTAATATAAGGAGGACGATATAATCCTTATTAATAGTTATAATAGATAATAAAGTATATTGTAGGCTAGTAATAGAATTAGATTAAAGAATCCCTAGATATTTCGAAAATTCGTATTAATCCTAAAGAATTCTTTATATTTAGTTATAATAACTTCGTCCCGTATTGTAATAGACTTAATACAACGAATATACGCATTCGAAATCTATTATATCGCTTAGGAAAATAGGTTCCGGCTGCTATCAATTATTATTAAAGGTAAGGTAGTAAATAAATTAATTATTCGTAGTACGAATAGACCTAATTTATTAAAGACTATATTAAATTTCGCTAGGTTTATTAATTAATTAAGCTATACCGGAATATATTATATCGGTTTTAAATCGAAACTATACGAAACGACGATATATATTAATCGGGTTAAATATATAAAGATGTTAAATAGGCGTCTCCCTAATTATCCTTATTGGATATTTCTATAACGATAATAAATTATTAGGCTATAGCGGAAGGTCTTTAATAATACGTATATCAATATATAGGAAGTATTTTCGTATATAGCGTTTAAAAGTATTTAGGCTCTTAAATATAGTATTAGCCTTATTGCTATTTAGGACTTTAAATATATTATATTAAATCGAATATTACTACTTCGAAATACTATAAATAATATAATATAACCCCTATAGAAATTAGAAGTCTATTAATTTAGTATATTCCTTACGCTCGAATTTTATTAATTCTAACCTCGAAAAAGTATTATAATACGCTAATTAATATAATATATCTATAGTTCGTATATCTAATTCTAGTTTAAGTTTAAGCCGTAGCTCTAATCCGGATAAACTCTTAGAATTATTCATATTACTAATTTTATCGGTATAATTATCAATTCGGCTAATATCTTAATAGTCGATAAGATTTAGGAGGTTATTATTATTATCGATATTATCCCCGTCTTTATTAGGAGGAATATTTAATATAATACAAAGGAGCCGCTCGGTAAGTACTATCTCTTCTTTATTAGTTTTGTTTTCGTCTTCTAAGGACTTTTTATCCTAATCGGGAATATTAATATAGATAAGACGGGCTTCTAATATTATAATATTATCGTCGTCGTCGTTATTATCGTCGTTATAACTAATTATTTATTTAATAATTATTTATTAATTAATTATAATTATATAAATTAAAAGGGAACCTAATTTAAATTAAGTATATAATAATTTACCGGTTTGTAATTAATGCTATTAGAGTCCGCATTATTATTTTAATTAGTATTAGTTATAGGGTTCGATAGGCTAGCCTAATTATTATCGTTATTTCGGTCGTTTAATTGTAGCCGCCTACGAAAAGGAGGCTACTAATAGTATAAAAACGAATTATTTCTATTATTATCGTTGTTAAAGCGAATTCTCTTCTTCCGGGCCTCTTTAATCTTATAGGCTTTGCGTTTAATAATATTATATATACCTTTTCCTCTTAGGACGGGTATATTAGCAGTAGGATAATAGTAATTATAGGGTATTAGGAATTAAATTAATTAGTAAAAATTCGATTTTTAAAATAGGAAAAAGGGGGCTAGAGTACGGGCTAAATTTAATTAAATTTAAACGTAATAAATAAATAGCGGGATAATCTTTTTCGTAAAATATTTATAGGGCGAATAGTACTAATAGTATTAAGGAGCTCGCTAATAGGATTGAGGATATTATATTAATAAGGATATATTAAATAGTTAGATATAGTAATATAGTCGTTATATATTGATTTAATTAATAGAAACGATAAATATAATAATTTAAAGTAAAAGTTTAAAATGGGCGAAATAGTTAGCGGGGTATCGATATATTATAATTATATTATTTATACCGCTAATAGTAATTATAATAACCGGGCAACTACTTAGCCGCCGCTTATAAATAATAATTTAAAAAGGTACGATATTTAGTATATTAATTTCAATTTGAATAGTTTGTACAACGGCCGGCCAATATCTTAAATATCGACTACGCAGCGCTATAACGAATTCTAAATTTAATAAACTAACCCCTTAATATTTAATATAGCTTAATAATTAATAGTTAAAAGTATTTATTATTCTATTTATTAATATTTACGTTAATAATATTTATCCTCCCTTTATATATTGTAATAATATTACTAAATCTAAATTACCGGTATCGACATCCTATTACACTTAAAGTAATATATAGTATAAAACGACCGAATTAGTATTATAACAATAATTAACCGGGTTAATTACTACTAAGGAATATACCGGGTAATACCTATTAGAAATAATAAAGTCGAATCCGAATTGTATTAATTTATATTTAATATATAACTTCTAACCCAGGTCCTATTATAATACTATCTAGCTCAATATTAGTACATCCCTAATCTAAACAATCTTAATACTAATAGACTATAACCGGCAATTTTTAAAAAAATCTAAAAAAGATTCCAAAAAAGATTCTAAAAACGAATAATTCTATAAATATATAATATTAATATATTAATAAATAGATTAAGAACAATACTAAAATATTATTCGACGTATTAATTTATTAAATCCCCCACTTTAAATACTAAAAACTATACGAAAATTATATAATAATTATACGAAATAATAGATTAAATACGAAATAGTAGACGAAATAATAGACGAAGAAGACGAAGCGGCGGCGTAGGTAATATAATTACTCTAGGGTATAATTATTATAAGACTAAGAGGACTAGGAGGATAATTTAACCGGCTTTTTAACCGGTTTAATAGTAGCGGAAGGGGGGGGGCGACTACTTTTTATTTATATTATAAAAGTATTAGAATTAAAATACGTCGAATTCTAATAAATTGAATTAAATTCATACAAATTCTTATTAATATCGGCCTATAGCCTCTTAATAAATATCCTACCGCGGCCCCGCTTCTTAAAAATCTAATAAAAATAGTCCTTAATAACCTCTTCGAAATTTATTATAATATTAGTATATTTAATACTATTATACCAATATTTTATTATTACTATTTAGTAATTTACCTTTTTATTTAGGTATATTATTGTAAAAACGCTAAAGAATTCGTCTCTCTTTAAAGCCCGTATTTTTAAACTCGAAACCCGGATACGTATTAAATTCTAATTTCTTTACCCGTATATATAAAGCCGTTTTAAACGTTATATTTATAAATAGCTCTATTATTTTATCGATATTAATTATTTAAACTTTAAAACTTTAATAAACTTTAAACTTTAAATTAACCTTCGATATAGAATTAATCTAATTTGTAGGATTTAGTATAATTAACGCAGCTATTTATATACGTCTACACTTTAAAAGAATTCTCGATTAATTAAATAGTATTAATTATTAGCCGGAACTACTTCTTTATAGTAGGATCCTTATTATTATTAATCCCTTTAGGGAAGTAGGGGTCGAATATATCCGCTTATTATAAATCTTCGGTATAGCGCTCTAAAATTACCTATAATTATATTGGCTAAATAATATTATTATAATTTACTCTAACGCCGAAAAATCTATTTAATATTAACGCTGAAGAATCTTATCACGGGGCAAGGCGATACGGAACGTTAGGGGTTAATTAAGACTTATATAATTGTATAAGGAAGAAGAGAAACTATAGAATTTGTATGTAGCGGCTTATCCTATATATCCGTGGTTGAGCCCTATCTTTAATATATATAATTAATTTACTTACTAGGACGGTAAGTAGTTAGTTATAGCCTTTAGGGCGGTATAGCCAATTAGAAAGCGTATATTAACCCGGTAATTATTGCTATAGTAATATTACGACTAGATAATAGTTATAAGTTAGCCCTATAATACTTCTTTAAGTTAAAAATACCCCCGGGGTTTAATTATATTAAAATTATAAATTATCCCTCTCTAGGGATTTAAAACTTTCTATTATAATACTTATAACCCTCTTTAACGCCGTTATTATTAGTATTTTGTTCGTTTAATTATATTATAATAACTATTTCGGGGTTAGGGTTAGGGCTATCCCGGCCGGGCTGGGCGTTTTTTGCCCAATAGCTTTTTTAAATACTTTAGCGGCCTTTTACTACCTCCTTTCGTCGGCCGCTTATTTCGGGGGGATTAAGGTTGCTAGGTTATCGGTATAAAATTTATAGAAGTCGTCGATATAATCCTTTACGTCCTTATATAATTATTAATTTAAATTATAAAATTTATTTTAAACGATATAATATTTCTATATACTATCTTCGAGGCGGTAGCCGTTAATACCTTTATATAATTATTTTATTATATCTTCGGCGTCGTCAGTATATTTTATAACTTTCTTATAATTAACCTAGATATTTTACGTATTATTTTAATTAAGAATACCTTCGGTTACTTAAGGTTTTACTATATTAATATAGAAGGTATAATTATATTTTATATTAGCCGGTAACTTTAGGGTAACGTAGTGGTTATTAGTTATTAGGATTTCGAAAGGGCTTTTTTAAAATAGCGATAACTTCGTTTAGGGGCGTCCGGAGACTAAATTAGTAGTATTAAGAAGGATTATATTATTTAGCCAATATTACGGCGAATCCGATCGCTTTTTATTAGTATTCTCTTTATAATATATTTAAGTCCGTCTTACTATAGTAATAAACTTATTTAGGATTTGGTTAAAATAGTTCGCAATTTTCTTTATTTTAAAATATTCGGTTTATTATTATATTAAAAGGCCGGGCGGGTAGGGTTATACGGATTCAACGCCTATATAAGGGTAAAATTTATAATTAATAAAGAATAAGAAAATTTTTATTAAATTTAATTATATATTATTATTTACGAATTTAATTAGCGGAAGTTAATTAACTTAATTATTTTATAATTAATTTACATACGCCTTTAAATAACGTTTTATTTTAGCGTTTATACGTTTTATTTAATTATTTATTTATTAATAGAAAGCGTTGGACGGCTTTAATATAATATTTAATTTTACTAATAAGGCGCGTTAAAGTTAGGATATAGATTAGGATCCGCGGTCCGATATAATAGTATTAAATAAATTATAAAGGGTATAAATCTTTTTAATAAAATATTTAATTAATTTCTTAGTAATTAAAATTTCGATAGGGATATAGTAGCGTATTTTAATTAAACGATCGACGATTATAATAATATATTTAAATTCCTAGCCGCGTTTTTTATAGGGGGTTATAGGTATAATATAATTAATAACAATATTTTTCTATATTACGAAAGGGATGGGGAGCGGTTTTAAAAGACCCGATAGTAATTAGTATAACGGTTTAATCTTTGTATATTAAAAGTAGGCTTTATAATACGTTTTTACGGCCTTATTTATACCGGGCTAATAAAAAGATTAGTTTAATATTGTAAAAGTTTTATCCCTATTTTAGTAATTAATTAAGGCGGATTTATAATGCCGCTAAATAAGTTAGAGGTATAAAATATAATCTTCGGGGTCGATAATTAATATTGCGTAATAATATATTTTTTTATTAATAATATAATATTTAATAAAGGCGATTTTATTTATTTACTTTTTAATAGCTTTAAATTACGTCCTTTTATTAGGATTATTAATTAAGGTTATAACGTCCTAATAAAACGTTGAATTGTAGTAGTTAATTTTTATTAATTTATTAGTAGAGAATTCTTCGGCGTTTAATTCGTAGGTTTAGATATAATTAACGAATATAAAAAGGTCGAAAAGTATTTTATTTTTAATTAATAACTTATTATTATTAATATTATTAAATATATTTTTTAATTTCCTATTTAAAATATCTAGGCGGATTTATAACATCCTCGGTCGATATTTAATAATAAAGTTAAATTATAATAGGAATTAGGATTATTATATATATTTAGGCGAAAGTTTTTTATTTTTAATAAAAGTTTATAGGCTTTTATAATTAATTATAATTATAAAGGGCTTTTAAGCCCTTTATAATTCCGGCGATTACTTTTTTAAAGTTTTAATAATAGCGAGTAATTCTTTATTATAAATATTATAATTATATTCGGCCGCGGAATATTTTTAGGAGAAATAAATAATTGGGTATAGGATATTATTATTATTATATTAAAAGAGAATGCCGCTTACGGCTTAATTAGAAGTATCGGTTTCGATTATTATTAGGCGGGATTAATTATAAATTTTTAAAATTAGCCCTATTATAAAAATTATTTTTAGGGAATCGAATATTTATTAATAGGTTTTAGCTTATTTTTAATTTATAAATTTCTTTATAAGTTTATATAAGGGGGCGGCTATAATAGAAAAATAATTAATAAAACGGCGGTAGAAATTAATAAAGTTAAAGAATCTTTAAAATTAGCGTTTTAATTACAAGGCTTCCTATTCGGCGATTACTTTTACTTTTTCGGGGTTTATTTCGATACTACCCAGTATAATAATTAAATTTAAATATTTAATACATTTTATATCGAATTTATATTTATCGATATTTAATTATAAATTTATATTGATTATACGTCGAAGTACTTCGTCTATATATATTATATACTCCTCTTCGTTTTCGGAGTATATTAGGATATTATCGAAATAAACGGTAATATAAACGTTTAAGATATTATATAAAATATTATTAATATAGTTTTAGAAAGTATTTAGGGCGCCTTATAGACCGAAAGGTAGGATAAAGGATTCGAAAAGACTAAAACGGGTAATAAAAATAGTAAATTATTTATAGTTTTCTTATACGCGGATACGGTTAAATATTATAATAATATCGAATTTAATAAAGATTTTAATATAATAAATAGTATTAAATATTTCTTTAATTAAAAGGAGGGGATAATACGTTTTTAAAGTAATATTATTAATATTATAATAGTTAATATAAATATAGATTCCGCCGCCCGGTTTCTTTATAAATAGGAGTAGTAAGGTTGCAGTTAATTAGGACGGCCGGATAAAGTTTTTCTTAAATTAATTATCGACCTATTTTTTAATAATAGAGGTTTTTATAGGGGATATTATATAATATTTAACGTTTAATATTTTTAAACTAGGGGCTAATTCGATTTTATAATTATATATATAAAAGGGTAGTAATACGTTTATATCGCAGTTATAAAAGGTTATAAGCTTCTTCTAATATTTTTAAGGTAGTTTTTTTATAATTTCTTTATCGGTTTTAGTCGGCCGGTCAATTTTTTTATAGAATTTTTATACGTCCTTTTCGGTAATTTTAGCAATAATAGTTTTATAAATACAAATATCCGCTTTTAATTCGCTTATAAATTTTATAATATTAGTAAATACTACAGTTTCTAATTCTACTATATTAATATAATTAGCGTAAATATTAATAAAATTATAAAGTTATTAGGGAAGACGGTCTTTATATTATTAATTTTTATTTATATAAATATTTTTAATTATTTATTGAATAATATTGTTATAAATTTCGATTTTGTAGACGGCTGTTAGGCGTTCGAATTCGGTATAGTTAATTAAGTACGGCTATAAGTTATTACGTTCGTATAATTAATTAAACGTTATAGCGTTAAAATTAATAATATCTTTAGGGTTAAATAGTCCGTTCGTTTTATTAGTATTAATAATAACGGAACGTTATAATATTAATATAATACAAACCTTATTTACTTTCTAATAAAGTAATAAAGCCGTCCGAAATAATTTAATTTTATTAAGGGGAACGTCTATTAGTAAAGCGGCGTTATTATTAATACTTTTTATAGGGCGGTTCGTACAATAAACGAATAATATTTTAAAGCGCGGCGAAATAAAATTTAGTCTTTTGCGGGGATTATAATACGATTTTACTTTATATAAGTAACTAACGCCAATCGTTATATTCTTTTAATTTAATTCGGGAGCTAGTATTACATTTTTTTAATTTAGTTTATAAGCCGTTATAAATTTTTAATTAATTTTATTAATTTTATTAGTAAGTTCTAACCTTTTAGTTTTATTAGTAAGTTCTAACTTTTTAATCTTATAGAGGGTTAAATTATTAGCGGCTTTTAGCCTTCTTAAAGGGGCGGTTTTTAATTTCCTTAAGGGGGTTGTTTTTAGCCTCCCGGTCTATTAAAGAATTAAATTATTAATAGCCTCTAATTTCCTTAGTAAAATAGCCTTTAAATTTCGAATATAATAATCCAATAAGGATAGTCGTTAAGGGATTAGGCTATTAATTTCGGCGTTATAATATAATATTAAATATTTATAGTAAATTTTATTAATAGTTTATAATACGATATTAATATTAGTATTCAAAGCGGCTTTCGCTAATTTGGGAGCTTTTAGTATAGTTAGAATAGAGCGGCCGGGAGCCCCCGGTATAGCCGGAATAGAGTAGTTAAGTAGGCCTTCTCCGTTTTTAAAATTATTAAGAAAGATAGCCGTCTTTTTAATATAATTAATTATTTTTATTTTAAATTTTAGCATTATTAAAGTATTACTATTTATTTTTTTATTTATATAATTAATTTTTATTTAATGTTATATATTTATAGGGCGTTATTAGGCGTTAGGGGCGGTCTTTATAAACGGAGAGAGGTTAATTAATAAATAACGGTTGGTATATTAATTAGTAAATTAAATTTATCCTTCTATTTAGGATATTAGAGGTTTATATTTTTTTAATTAGGGTATCCCGAAAATAATTGAGTAGGTAGGGGAAAAGTTGTAAATTAAGAACGTAATATTCTCGAAGTAATAACCGATATATAAGTTTATTATTAGATTTTCGGTAATTAAGCCTTTTATAATACTATTAGCGAGGGTGAATTTCTTTACTTTTAATAATTTAAAAGTAGTAAGCCTATTCTTTTTTATAAAGGAACGGTTAATAAAAGCTAATATTAAATAACTACTATCGATAAGAGTAATATATAGGATTTTACGCGGTTTAAAGAGTAAATAGGAGGAAAGGAGTATAGAATTTTAATTAAAATCATTTAAAGAATTAATAATAATTATTTTTAAATTCTTATTAATCTTTCGAAACTTCCTTTATATAGATTTTTTTTACCTTTATAAATAATTATTTATAGAATTTAAGTATTTCCTTAATTGGCGCCGCTATCGGTATTATAATATTTTACTTTTATCCTTAGCGTTTTCTACGTTAGCGCCGCGGAATTTAATATTATTATAATTTCTTTGGCCGGCGGTGGGACGGTTGGATAAATTAGAGTTTTAGCCGTTGCGACCGTTATGGCCGCTTTAGCCGCTTCGGTCGTTACGATTATAATAGCTTCTATAATTATTATAGGAGCTATTATAATTACTATTTTAAAGGCCTTTATTACCATAATTAATATTATTTTTATAAGTACGTATAATATAGCTTTTTTAACTATATTTCCGGTATAGGCCGTTTTTTATACGTTGGTTAAGGATGTCCGAATAAATAATATAAATAATATAAACGGCGTTTAAATTTATAATATTACTTCTTTAATTAGTAGTACGTTTTTTTAAATTATTATTCCCATTAGGGTTACTATTAATATTAGCGTTACCGCTACCCTTACTAATTTACAACTAGTTAAATTTAATATAGTATTCGTTATTTTTTAAATTGCGTATTAAATTACGGTAAAGGGATAATTAACTTTCGAAATCGTTATCTTTAAAGTAAATACGTTAATTTAAAACGGCGATATAGAATTTATTAGAAATTTTGTTCCGAAGGTAATAAATTTTTATAATTTTATTTAATTAATAATAATTAATTATTTTAACGAAATTTATTTTAAAGTCGGTAAAGAAACGGTTACTTTATTTAAGTTTATTAAGGCGGCGTACGGTATTGAATTTTAAATTAATATTATTAAAACGGGAGTTTATAAATATTATAAAAGTAATATTCGTTTTTTATTTTTATTTCTTAGGGTTATTAGAGTTAGTTAGGACAATATTAAAGTTATTTTAGAGGGTTATTATAATTATAGGGCTTAAAAGGTAATTTATATAAAGGATTTTAATATATTCGTTAAGGAAATAGAATGTATTAAGGGTTTAGATTATTATAATACGGTTTTTTTAAATAATATAGGCTTCGTTCTATTAGATAGGGTTCTTCTAATTAATTATAAAGGGATTAAAGTTGGAGAATAGCGCTTTAAAATTAATTACGATTATATAAAGAATTTTAAGGGAATTAATTATAAAAATATATTTTAGATTATTTTTTAATATATTTTTAATCCCTATATTTAATCTTCCGCCGGTATTACTATTCTCCCTAGCGTTATAATTAAAATTAATTATAGTATCATTATTATTAATTTATTTAGTTTAATTAAATTCTTTTAATATCTTCAAGAAGATTAACTATATTATTTTAGTAATTTATTCTATCTTTCTAAAGGCTATTTTAAAAGCCTTATTTTTATTTATCCTTATTTAGAATTAACCTTTAAAATCTTCGAATTAATTTATAAAATTAGCGGCGCCGTAATTAAATATTTAAATTACGCGCGTAATAGGATAAATAATAGTACGGAAGGTATTATTATCAGCTAATTTAAAAACGTTAATAATAAAGCTTTTAACGATTTATAAAAGTATAAATTTGTCTACTATAAGGGTATTAAGGAGGGTTTCGATACCTAGGGTTTTAAGGATATTATTTAAAATTATAAAATAAATTTCTTTATTTATTAGGGGGGGAATAAAGCTTTCTAATTCGTTAAAATTCTACAGTTCGTTATTTTAAAAGGTATTTAGGACGTCGACGTCCTCCTAGGTATATATTAATAACGGTTATTATTCTTTTAATAAAATACTTACGTCGGTAATAATAATATTAATATCGAGAGTTATAAATTCTACCCGTTGTAGGATTTCTTTTTTAATAATTAACGGCCTTATAATAAATATATTAAACAACGTACTTCTTCCTTATAATAATATACATTCGTAGCGTAATAGTAGAAGTATAATTAATTATTACGGGGTAAGGCGATACAAAACGTTAGGGGTTAATTAAAATTTATATAATTCTATAAAGAAGAAGGGAAATTATAGAATTTGTACGTAGCGACTTATTTTATATACTTATAGTTGAGCCCTATCCTTAATATACGTAATTAACCTATTTGCCAGGACGGTAAGTAGTTGGCTATAGCTTCTAGGGCGGTGCAGCTAATTAAAGAGCGTGTATTAACCTAGTAACTATTGCCGTGGTAATGCCGCGACTAAATAATAGTTATAGGCTAGCCTTATAACAAATCTATTTAAATAGAACGCCCGGGATTCAAAGATTAGGCCTCGGAAATAACGGTGAGGTTATACCGGGAGGAAGATAAACGAAGTAGGCACGATGCTACTATAGCACCGATGCGAAAGAGTAGCGGAGGGTTTTTAGCCGGCTTAGGCACGGTTTTTCCCACCGACTAAGAACGGAAGCAGCACCGTATACCCACTGGGTGGACTATATAGTTAGTTAGCGTGTATAAGACTAATAATATTTAAATAGAAAATTAACAAAGAATATTAACTTCTATACAATTAATAATTTAATACTTCTCGTACTTTTAAACCGCTATTAAAATATCCCGAATAATATTATATATTGGATTGTAAGGGTTAATCTTATTATATACCTTCTTAATATTCTATATATATAAATTTATTAATAATATATATAAATATTATCTTTTTTATTATAATATTCTATATTAACTTCTTTCTTATTACTCTTAATATATTTATAATATAGAAAAATCTACTAAATAGTAATATCCCTCATCTTCTTATCCTTAAAATATACTATATCTATAGCGTTTTAAATAGTACTATCGGATATTGTTGGACTTAATATATATATAATATATATAAATATATATTATTAGACTTCTAACGGATTTACGGGTCGTTTATATAATAAAAGTATAATATAAAAAATAAAATATAAAACCAGAGTAAAATTCTGGTCCGGAGAATAGGTCCGGCGGATTGCAGGGATCAACCCTGATCGAAATCCGGAAGAAAATCCGAAAGAAATCTAGACCCTCGACCTTCGTCGTCGAATTCCGGCCTCAACGTCAAGCCAACGTTTCCGACCGTGAAAACGGTTTCGTCATATGACGTATATTGACGAAGTTATGGTGTTGAGAAAAGAAAAAGAAAGTCGAGAAAGACTTCGAGGTTCGGATTCAAATTCCGGACTCCACGGTTGACGTATAGAATCAAACAAAGTATCGTTTGAATGAGCTGGAAATGACGAGTCTGAAGATACCTTTGGTTTTGTTACTAGGCTTTTGTGGACTTAGAAAAGGTCTATAAGAAAGGGGGAATCTTTAAAGTTGAAAATGTAATTTATTAGATTCACTCATCGATATCTCCACCAATCGACTACCCTTTCACACATTCTACATACCATTCTGTTCGTCTTTGAACGCTCTACACACACACACACTTCAATACCCTCCAACGCCTACGAGGCCACCCTTTTTCTCAACCTTCAAAGAGAGGGTGATTTTTACCTTTTTATTTACCCCGAAAAATTCTTTCCTCTCATCCAAGAATTCGTCGATCGATACCTACCTTTAAGTTATAAGCCCGGCTTAGTTACTCGCAGCCTACCCGACCCTAAGCCTACCTATTAGTACGATATAGTTCCCGAGGGCTATTTCGAGTTATTCGACGAAAATAAAGAATTCGAAGACGACGTTTATCCTGAGAAATTTAACCCTTTTCGAACGATTTACTACCTTCTCGAAGCGGAATAGGCCTTTCCTATCGAAATTTATTTCAACTAATTCGCCTTTTATAGATTTTCTTATATAGGAATTTATAATTTCGAACGAGAGTTCGATCCTTCTATCCCCCTTAACTTATCCTAATTAAACCAATTCCCTTATAACTTCGACTTCGAAGCCTCGATTGTTTATTACTATAGAGCTTTAGGAAATTATAAGTAGAATTGGAGAGAAGACCTGGAAGTTAGCTTTAGAAATTTCGTTCAACGAGTTTCTATTCCTTACTACTAGGACTATTCTAGTAGAATCAACAAGTCTTTGGTTTGGGAACTTCTTTGTTCTTTGACCCGTCACGAAGACTTGTGGTATATCAGCTAAAATACTAGGGACTTTGCTAGAAACGAAGGAAAGACCTTCTACAATTTTATTATCTAAATAGATAATAAAATAAAAACCCCTTTGAAAAACCATTAGATTTTTCTTATATTTATTTATTTCTTTAAGAAATATTTAAGGATTTTTTCTATTGTGAAAAAATTAGGGTCCTCTTTATAATAAGAGGTATAAGACAAAAGGTCTTATATATCCTTATATTAAAATAAGGATTTAAAAATCTTTAAGATTTTTATAATTATTTTTTTTTTCTTATTAAGAAAATAATTATTTTTATATACTTTTATTTATATTATTATAAATAAAAGGTATAAGACAAAAGGTCTTATATATCCTTATATATAATAAGGATTTAAAAATCTTTACGATTTTTATAATTATTTTTCTTATTTAAAGAAAATAATTATTTTTATATACTTTTATTTNTAAAAATCTATAAGATTTTTATAGTTATTTTTCTTATTAAAGAAAAATAATTATTTTTATATACTTTTATTTATAAAGAAATAAATAAAAGGTTCCAGAATTTCGTTAAATAATTCTTATAAATCTTAAGAATTATTATCAGCTTAAATAAGGTATTTCTTCAAAAACCTTATAAAGATTATTATTATAATAATTCTTTATAAATCTATTACATATATAAATATTTATATATATATTATATATATTATAAATATTACAATATGGATAGTTTTAAGCTTCCTAAGCTTAAGGGTACTGAAAATTATACTATTTGGTCTTTAAGGGCCGAAGCCTATTTTACTATTTTAAAAGATTGGGATAAAATAGTTGAAAANTTATATATATTATAAATATTACAATATGGATAGTTTTAAGCTTCCTAAGCTTAAGGGTACTGAAAATTATACTATTTGGTCTTTAAGGGCCGAAGCCTATTTTACTATTTTAAAAGATTGGGATAAAATAGTTGAAAAAGAAGATTTGCAAACTAAAGAAGCCTTTTCTAAATTAAAATTAATTTTAGAAGAAGGCCCTCTACTTCAAATTCAATACGAAGTTTCTATTTTTAAGGCCTAGAAAACCTTAAAGGATTTATATAGCCCTCAAGGCTTTACTTCTAAATATCTTATTATTAAAGAATTCTTTGAGGCTACTCCTAATAATTTTGAATTATTAGAAGCCTTCTTTAATAAAATCAAAGCCTTAACTAATAAATTAAAGGCTAGGAAAATAGAACTACCTAATCAGGTAGTAATTTCCTAGATTTTATTTAACCTAGGGGAAGGTTATAAAGGCTTAATTTCTTCTATAACCCAAGAACTTAGGAAGGATTCTAAGGCCTATACTTTAGATACGCTAACTTCTAATTTATTAAATGAATCTAAGCGTAAGGATTCTAGTAACAATAAGAATATTTTATTATTTAATAAAAATAATAAAAATCAGAATTCTAATTCTTCTAAAAATTCTAATAAGAATAATAAGAAGAATTCAAAGTCCTATAAGGGTAAAAAGCCTTAAAAAATTACTAAGAATATAATTTATTGCTCTTACTATAAAAGGCCTAGTTATAAGTACGTAGATTGCGCCTTTTTACACCCTGAAAAGGCACCAAAGCATTGGAAAAAGCCAGAAAATCCAGTAAAGAAAGAAAGGGAAGAAAATATCAATATTTTGATGAAAAAGACCCCTTAAGATTTACTAGATTCTAAAGAAAATTCGGATATTATAGATTTTTCTAATTTAGAAATTTCTAATAATAATTCTAGAATTGAAGAGGTCTTTGACGAAGAATCTGGAGACGATATTTTCGAAGATATAAATATAGTAAATATATTTACCCCTTATACCCCGAATATTAATATTATTAAAAATAATAATATTAATAAAAATAATTCGAATAAAGGACTAGAAGCTAATTATAGTAAAGTCTTAGGTTACGGAATAAAACGATTATTTAACCGCCTTCCTAAATTATACTATAAGGCTACGTTTAATAAAAACGACGAAAATAACTATAAAAATAATTTTATAATAGATTCTAGTTCAACAGTTCATATAATTTCGAATAAAGAATATTTTTATACTTTTAAAGAAGTTAAAAAGGAAGTTTCTTGGGGTAAGGCCACGAAAAGGTCTATATTAGGAATCGGAAATATATATATATATTTTAAGGATTCTAATAAGAAAATGCTTTTAAAGAATTATTATTATATACCAAAATTAAGTATAAATATTATAAGCAATTCTGCATTAGAAGGGGATTATTATAATATAATAAATAAATATAATATATATTTACAAAATGGATCAAATACYATTAGCATTGGTGAACAAATTAACGGTTTATATTTTTTACCCGTTGAAATTATAAAATTAAAAAATCGACCATTTAATGGCGATATTAATACTATAAGTAAATGTAGTATTAATAAGAAGAAAATAAATCGTATTAAAAATAGTATTAAAATTAATACTATTAAAAATAATATTAATAAAAATATTATTAATAAGAATAATATTAATAATAATAATA
>RAOV01000055.1:0-42431 GCA_009806015.1 Neurospora sp. CHS-2018b
GGCTTTCCGGATTATTAAGGCCGAAGTAATTATATAAGTAAAATTTATAATAATTTATATAAGTTTTATAATTTTATAATAATCCTTCCGTTAATTTATTAACGGAAATTTTACTATAATTTGAATTTCCTCTAAATAATTAAATTTAAATAATTTTCCGGCCCTAAATAGTCGTTACCGACCTCCTTAGACTAGTCCGGAAACTTTATTAGATTATTTAATTAATAATAGTAATAAATAATATATATAAAAGGTAAAGACGTAATTGATACAAATTAATAATTTACGCTTATTAAGGATTCTTTATTAAAGTATAATAATTATAATATTTTATTCTTAATACAATATAATTTAATAAAATTACCCGGACTTTCCAGCTAAGGGAATATTCGCTAATTATATTAATATAGTACGTATACAGCCTAAAATATTTAGAGGTAWWATAAATAWATTATTCTATTAATTAAAAACGGCTATATATTACTATTTACGAAATTAAAAAAGAGTTTTCAATTTATTAATCCTTATTATATTTAAATTTAGTAAATTTCTCTATATTAAATTAAATTAAACCATCAATTCTACCCTCAATAATACCCTTCTATTAATTTCTTTAAATCTTAACCTTACGACTATATTCCTTTTAGAGCCTAAATATTTTAATTTATTTTAAATTATTAAATAGGTTAAAAAATAATACTATCTAATCCCTAATTAATATAATTTATTATTAAAAATATAATAATATTTAGTCGTCTTTAATCCTTCAATTTTTATTCCTAATTAATAAAAATATTTTTAGTAAATACTTTCGCAATAATTAATCTTTAATAAATTTAAGAATTTTACTTTTAATAATTAAATATTAATACCACTAATTATCCTTATTAATTATTATAGCAGTCCTAGAAATTAATAAAATAGAACTATACGTCATATTCTATTATTCTATATTAATATATTTAAATATAGGCCTTTATTAAACAATTTAATTTATTTATAGTAAAAGGCCTAATTCCTTAATATATTTAGTAAAAGGTATATAATTCTCTAGAAAAAAAGGCTAAATTTAATTAATATATATAATAAGGTAGACTAATAAGCCGGGCCTAAAGTTTAATTATAAGCTTTTTAATTTTAATAATTTTAATATACGTTATTAGACTTAAAATTATTATAACTATTAATATTAAATTTAGCTTTCAATTATCTTTTATAAAAAGATTTAAATTATATTTATTTTAATTGTAAGACTTAAAAGAGTTTTATATTAATATCTATTATTATTATTTCCCTATATTAAAATTGGATAATTTACGCGCCTATTACCTTCTTTAAATATAGTAACCGTTTTTTAAATTCCTTCTCCGAGTTCGAACCCTAACCCTCTATTATTTATTATTATATAATTAGCTAAGACCTAGCCGTTGAAAATTAATAAGGTAGAAATTTAAATAAATTATTATTAATATAAATTATACAATTCGAAAAATTATTATAAATTATTAATTAGCCTCGAAGGGTATTAATTTTTAATTATAGACCCCTTCCGAAATTAGGGTTAGGGTTATAAATCTTACTTTTAGAAGGGTTAAGGGTTATTAATATAGGAATCTAAGGGATTCTAATACTTTATAAAATAATCTAATTTAGTTTTAGAAGGATTAGCCTTTACTATTAAAATAAAGGTTTTTAAAGACTTTTATTACCTATAACTTATTAATCGCCCTATTTAAATATAAGATTTAGGTATAGCTTGGCTTCCTAAGCTTCCTCTTCTTCTAAGAATTATCACTTACTTTATTACTTTACTTTACTATAATATTAGATCGTAAGGCCTTCGATACTTTTACTATATTAATTATTTATATAGTAAAATACTATTAAATAAATTATAATTAAATTAATAAACTATTCGCAATTTCGCGGTTTAATTATTTAAATTCAAATATATATAATTCAATCTTTAAAATAAATATATAATTATAAATAGAATTAATTAAATAATTATTATACGCTTAAAGAGGCTAATTATTCGTAAGCGAACGGAAGAATTTACTAAATTATAAAAGTAGACGGTCCGAAATTCGTCCGGTAAGACTAATTTTATTTCGAAATATATATTAACTTTCTCTTCTTAAATTCCTTAGTATATAAATAGTAAGAAAATGGAAAATATAGAACGCTTTTTATATATTACTTATACGCCCTAAGAAGAGGCTTAATATAGAAGGTTTAGCCCGAAGGCTTCTTTAATTAGCCGGTACCCCCGATAATTTATAAATAAATTTGACTAACGGTTAATTATTTATAATATTTACCCTTTAGCGTTTATAGGGTATTCTTTAGCGCTTTTAAGATTATTTTAAATATTGCCCGGTAAAGGTAAAACCTTTATTAGAATAGTATTAAAGTAATTCGTATTATTAATATTAATTTTTTATTAGATTATAAGGAGTTATATAATAATAATATTCTATAAAATAGTATTTAATTTCCTTTATAAATTATTATAGGAAGGTATTTAAATTATTAATTAAAATATTACTTTTATAAAAGGTTTTAAAAGTATAAATTTCTATTAAGGGGCGCCTTTTAAACGGGGTAGGCCTTATACATCTTTACTTATACTTATAAAAAGGAAACGAGAAGGTAAGGACGATTAAATAGTTTTACTACTCGTTTTTTCTTATTATTTTCTATTATTCCTTCCTTATATACCCTCTAACTATTAATTTAGGGAAGGTACGACCTGACGGTCTAAATTACAATTTTTCGATTTTTATAAAATTCCTTAATATAAGAAATTTTAAAAATTAATTTATAAAGAAGGAATTATTTAATTAAATCGTACTTTTTTAGGAGTTTTATTTAATATAAAGATTATACTTTCCTCTTAAGGGTCGGTTATACCTTTTTTATTTATCCAATCGCTTTTATTTACCCTATATTTAATAGGCGTAACCGATTTATATTTTCTTCTTTTAAAATTCTTAATTATATTAAAATAGGCTTAATTTATTAATATAATATAAAATTGATTATATACTATAATAGAATTTATTATAAATAATTGATTAGAATAGTATTAATAATTATTGTAAACCTAAATAGTTAAAATAGTTGACGTCGATATTAGATAGAAAGGTTGAGGTTATTTTTAATAACGGAGAAAACGAAGGATAAAATAATTAATCTACTAATAGTCGAAGTTTATAATTTAAATAATTAATAAGTAAATAAAGCCATTCTCTTCCTTGAAGAAATAAATGATTTAAAATATATAGTTCGAAATGAATTAAATAATTAAACGTCTTATAAAGATATTATTAGTAGAATTCAATTAAGAAGAAATTTTAATAAAGTATCTTGAATTATTTATAAAAATTATACTAACGAACTAACTTAGGAATAATTATAGTCTTCTCTATTAATTACCCCCTTCTTAAAGAAAGAATTAATATTTTACTTTCTTTCTTCTCTATTCTTTTTTATCTCTCTTTCTTATTTCTATTCCTTAAAATAATTATTTTATTAAATTTATTAAGGCAGGCAAACGATTATTCGTCCAATTAATTTATATAATTATTTGTTTTCCAATCTTCTTTCTAATCCCTAATTATAATTAATTAATTAAACCCCTCCAATTTTATAAGCGTATCCCTAATTTAAATACATTATAAAAAAAATTGAAAAATTTATTATAAAAAGAATAAAATATATTACTCCAAATTAAAATTTCCCTTTGAATTTGTAAAGATCTTTTAAATAGATTTATAATAATTTAATATATATAATTAATTCCCGGCATTCTTATTATTATTATTATTATTATTCTTTAGCTTCCTTTACTTTAATTTTAAAATCCTTTCTAAAATTCCCTTTAAAACTCTCCATTCGTCTAATTTTATAAATTATTCCTTCTAAGTTATGCTACCTAATAAGTAATTAATTATTTCTAAACGCGAACGTATATTCGGGTTAAATCGTTCTTCGTAATCTATAAATTAAATTAGAAGATTCTTTAGATTATAATTCTATAATCTTTTTAAATTATTTTCTATCCGTCGAGTAAAATAAATTAATAAGTTTATTCGGAAAATGTAGTTATCGAATTGGATTTGCCTTTTAATAAAATTAAGATTCTTAATAGGAATTTATTATATAGAATAAAATTAGTCTAATCCGTTACCTAGTAACGAATTTTATTATATTTAAATAGGTATAGGTATTTGCCTCTTTTAGTCGTTTTTTTATTAATTAATAGGATTATTCGTTCTTCGAATTATCGGAATCGTAAATATTTAATTATTAATCTTAAGACGTCTAAGCGTATTTATATTTATAGGAGATTTAATATTCCTCGGCTTATTAATACTTCTAGGGATTTTTAAGAAACCCTAAATATTTAGAGTACGAAGATATCTTAATAAATCCTTATATAGGAAAGTAGGTAAGGATCGAATTTAAATAAAGGGAATATTAAAATATATATTTTTATAATTATTTAGGGAATTATAATAACTAAGTATCTAGTACCTTTCTTTACGTAATTAATTATCGATCTCTCTTTAAATCTAATCCGATATATTTCTTCCTAAAAATTGAAGGTTTAAAGGAAATGAAACCTTCGGCTATAAAAATTGATAAATAGCGTTATTAATCTTTAATTATATTATAATTCTTCGTTCAATTGGAATCGGTATAGATTCGGCTAACCGATCACTCTATTAATATTTCGTAAAATAATTACTATTAGATAACGAATTAATTCTTTTAATTATTAAAATAACGGAATTAGTTTCTGATTAGTGATTAATAATTGGTATTAATACTTTTTTAATTAGCTTTTATTATTTAAATATTTTGAATTTTAGAAGTCTAATTATTAATAGAGGTTTTTCTAATGCGGGCTGGGGATAGAATTTTGGAAGATTAATAATATTCTAAAATTTAATAATAATCCGATACTAATACCAGATCTTCGTTCTTATATACTTAAACGCAACGTTATAAAAGACGTTAATTTAATATCCTTTAAACTATACTAAATCCTAGGGCTCTTTAATATCTCCTTATATTTAATTTATTTATTATTTTAATATATTTATTCTTCGATTATCTTTAATATATTCGTCGGCCGTTTAATTAATTAATAATATTCCTATAAGTAACTACTATTTAATATATAAAATATTATAGATTATTCTCTAGTATTATTAAATTATAATATTTTCTCTCTATATCCGATTAAATATTTTATAATTATACTAAACCGAGCTCTAATTCTAATTCTTTAACTTTATTATAAAGAAGGTAGGCTTATATTCTAATAGGCGTACGCGAATAATTTTTAAAATTTATAAACTATAAATCTAATTATTATATTATTAGGTAAAATTAACCTATCGGATACCGACTCCTTTAGTAACCTTATACTTATTAGGCACCCTTAATTAGATTCTTCTATTATTTAAAACGGTTAATAGAATTAGCTTTATCCTATCTTTAATCTCCTTCGTTAATACCGAATTATAATAATCCTATTAACCTCCTAGCTAATTAAAGATAGCTACTAAAAAATATTTATCGTAGTAAATAGGTAAGACCCAAAATCTTTTAACTATTATTAAATTAATTACCGCCTTGCTTTTAAAGGGTAAAATCCGCAAATCTTTAATATCTTTATAAAATATTATATATTCGCTTAATATAAAGATATAGTTAATTCTATTCTTAATTATCTATAATAATATAGTAATAACGTCGTTACTAATTAAAAAGGTATATTTATCGATACTATATTAGAAATTTGTAAGGCGTACGGCAAGTCGCTTCCAATTTATTAGTATATTAGTAGACTAGAGATTTATTAAATTAGGCTGCAAATTTAAATAAAAGAGCCTACTAAATATTATTAACTAATCTACAATTTCTTCGTAAAGTAGCTTAATATTAGACCGCCAATCCCCCCTTCTTATTAATTTTAAATATTCGAATAATATATATCCTCCTTTTATATCTCTTTCTCGGTAAGGATTAAAAAACGGGCGTTAATTAATATCGATATAGGGTTTACCTTATAAATTATTCTATTTTTAATTAGATTTTAACTTCCAATTTTATATTTTATTCTTTCTAAAATATTCCAACTATCTACCGACAATATACAATACTTCTAAATTATATCCCTAGTAATCGTTAATATATATTACTCCGAATAATCCGAATACCTTTCGTATTAACGGGGGAATAATAGTTTAATTACCTTTAAAATTTACCCGAAGTAAATTATTAATATTATACTAGTTTAATTGTCCTTTATAAATTATTCTTACCTATATACCTCGGTAAATTAATTAATCGATTTAATAATCGATATAATCGGGAAATTGAATAATCTAATTCGAATTAATAGATAGACGATTCGGGCTAGTAACTTTAGGGTACGAATAACCTTTTAAAGTAAAGCCGGGCGAAATACTATAAGGAAATAAATTATTATAAGAGGAAAGGGTATTACGAAGGGTAATTTAATTAAAAAATATAATAATTAATAAGTAATACGAAAGTAGTTAAATAATTAGAATTCTTATTAGAGAAAATAAAAATAGATATTAATATTTTGAAATTGGAAGCGCGTTAATTAATTTTAATAGACCGAAAAGAAAGGTAGAAGAATAGTAGGTAATACTAGATTAGGCTTATTATAGTAAAAGAACTAATTTAGTAATTAATAACTTCTAACGTTATTAATTAAAAAAAGAGAGAAGGAATAGGCTAGAAAGAGGTAAAAGAAGGGTATTTTTATAAATCTTTCGTAAATAATCCATTTGCCTATAATAATTATAAAAAAATATCTTTTCGAAATTACTATTTATTTAACTTATAAGGCAATACTTAATCTGGCTAATATTTACTTCTTACCTAAATACTTCGTCTCTTCGTTAAATACCTTTACTTTAAGAAGTAAACGTTAGGCAAACTCGAAAATTAAAAGCGGAACTTTTTTTCTAAAAATATCCTCTCATCCCTTCTTCGTAGTAATAATAGCTACCTTAATAATTATTCCTTTCGTCTATTATTTTATTTAATCTTTTTAGTAATATACTTACTTCTTTTCTCAATTACACTTATATAATATAAGAGATTACTAATCAATTATCGATAATTATTTATTAATTAGATATAAAATACCCTTCTTCCCTTCTTCCCTTCTTCCTTTCTTTTCCTATTATTATATTTTTCTTCTATTCTTCTATTAAAATCTATTTTCAATTCTTATTAAAATGTCTAATCAAGATCTTTTTAAACGCTTTCCACTTTTATACCTCCTACCTAATTAAAAAATAAGATAGAACGTTATAGGATAGTAACGGGATTATAAGGACGATATTCTTCTACTTCGATAAGGTTTACTACCTAAATATCTATCCTAAATCGACTATTAAATTTAGTATAATAATTATCCGAAAGTTAAGGACTATTTTTATTCCCGGATCTAATAATAGCTTAGAGAAGGCCCGCTTCCTAATAATATTACTTAGGGAGTTTATAAACCGACTAAAAGTATATTAAATGCACTTCAATAAATAACTTTCTATATAGTCCTTATCCCCCTAAAGCATTTTAATTAATTTTATAATAGCGTTTCCCTCGTTCTTATAACAAATTTATCGAAATATTTAACGATTTTGGCGCTAAGGCTAATATTATTAATTTAATCAAATAATATTAGAATAAATTAGAGCTACAATTGAATTAGGTTTAGGTTAAATAGAAAAGTAATTAGCCGTACGGTCGTTATATTTATATAATAAACTAAAGGGTAGATTGTTTAAGAGTTTTTATTATCTAGGTTTTTAATAAAATATAAATTATTTCTTTCTTCTATATTTCCTAATTAATTCTCAACTAATTTTTTCTCTAATAATAATAATTATCTATACTATATTTACTACGTTGAACGATTCACCCGAAAGTATACGTCGGTATATACCAAAGGTATACGGAAATTCGAACGGGCGTTTATTATTACTCCTTTTATCGAATACCGTTTTCTTTCGATTCCTAATTTTAAAGATAGTATTTATAGAAACTATTTCTAGAATAGCCTTCGAGCTGCTAACTATTTAATAAACTCTTATAATTTAAATTATACTATCCGTATTAAACTATTAGGTATTAAATAATTTAAACGGGGGTAAGATAATAATCGTAAAAACTAGACAATCGCTAGTATTCATCCTTCCACTTTCCGGCTTAAAGCTTATTTTAAAGCTAATAGGAAATTATAAGCTAATTACTTAGTAAGAAAACGGGAATTAAGAGTTAGAGGTAATAAAGTTAATTTATTTAATAGATAGTAAACTACCGGTAATTTTCGCGGGATAATTAATTAATTATATTATCTTTCGGGGAGTATTAACAAAAATTAATAGAAAATATATAAAAAAATCAAGTTTTTCTATAGTTCGAAATTATCAATCTTCATATAACTTTTAATAAGTAAGATTATATAATTATAATCTTCCTTTCGAAAGGAATAATAATATCTATTCAATTCCTTTCGTAAAAATAAAAATATTAAAATAAAATTTTTTAATATAGTAATTAAATATATTATTACTAATTATATAATATATACATTAGTCTTTCCTATAGCTGCCTCATCCGTAAATTAGTTTCTAATTTTAAAACTTCCCTTTATATAAAACAATTTTAAATTTCCTATTCTTCTATTCTATATCTCATTATATCTCTAATCGTTCTAACTAATTAATTTTTAATACTAATTAAACAAATTACTATCCTTTTTCCTCTATTATTATTCGTCCTATAATATTTTCGTTAATTATTATTTCTTCTAAAATAATTTTTAAAGTAACTAGTAATAATAGTTCTAGGTTTATAGTATTCTAATTAGGTTTTAATTATATTCCGTCGAAAAAAAAATATTTCTTTATCCTTTCTACTAAATATAAGGTTGTAATATTAATACTATCTAATATTTTTAATAGGTATTTATATTTAGAAGTAATTCTTCTAATTTTAAATGGCCCGAACTATTAATAAATTAGTTTCCGAATAGAGTTTATATTAATCCGTCGAACTAAATCGTAGATTAGTACCAGATTTCCTACGGTTAATTTATTAATATTTAGTCTGATCTTCCCTTTATCTATAATATTATAGTATTTTACAGCTTTTTCTCTTATAGCGGAGATTCGTTTTGTAACTAAATTAAATCGATATTTAATAATAAATAAGCTCTAATAAATATTAAATTAAGTTTGGCTTTAAGTAATTTATTATCCCTAATCCCTATTTATTACGTAATTTTTTAAAAAGGTAAGTTAAATTCAATCGGAGAGATTGGATTATATTTATAGCCGAAATAGAAGGGAGTAAAACTATAGCTTCCACAAATAGTAGTCCGGTTAATAAATAGAATATAAAGTAACTAAGGCTTCCAATCCTTACTAGTACTACTAATAATCTTTATTAATACGGTAATATTAGGAAAATAATTAAATTCGTTAACGCTATTAACCTTTAAATTATAAAATAAAATTTAAATATAGGGGATTTCCAAAAATAAAAGTAATTTTCTAAATTCTTTTCTAAATTCTAATCCGCCATCGACCACTATTAATAGTAGAAGTCCCTATCGATAAATGATCTATATTATTAAAAATCGAATAATATTCTTAGAATTTACAGAAAGCAAAATCTCAACTTTAATATAGTTTATAAGATTATCTCGTACTTTAATAATACTAATTTATTTTCCATTTCGTTTAAGCAAGTATTAAATATCTAAGGTCTATTTATAAAAGGGTTGAAACAACGGATTAATATATTAGAAAGTATTAATAAATTGCTTAGGATTCTATTTCTAATAATTTAAATAAGACCGAATACTACTTTCTACGTAAGTATATATCCCCTTCCAATAATAATAGTCGGTAATTCGATAGTAAATAAATTCTCTTCCCTTATACCCGACTTTATTATAGTATTTTTGGAAAATAATATCCCGATTAATTGTATTATCAATTAATCTTTATAATACTTGAATAATATTCTTTAAATATAATTATAAGGTACTATATTTGAAGAAGAATTTCAAAGCTTCCGTTTTAGAATAACGTTATTCTATTTCTATTTTCAAGGAATAAGGAAATTCAAGGGTTTATAAATATTTAGCGATTAATTAGGAATTAATTAACTACTAAACTTTAAATAGTTCCTATTCTTTAATTACTCTTAAGTATCCTTCGTCTAACCGGACTATATAGAATTAACGATCTATATAATCGTCGATATCTTCTTCTTTTTCCTTATTTTTAATAGCTTTATTAGAAGAAGCTCAAGGAGGTAAACGTAATAAATAATTAACTACAATATTCTTCTTTCCTAGGATATATTTAATTTTAAAATTAAATAGCCGAATCCAAGCTATCCAACGTATAATCAATGCTCTAAGAATATTATTAATAACACCTTTCAACTAATATATTATAATTTGAATATCCGTTTCAATTACGAAATGAATATTAAAGAAATATTTTTTTATTTATTTTAGGGTATAAAGAAGACCCCGAAATTCTCTTTTTATAATATTATATTTTTTTTTAGAATCCGACCAAATTCCGCTTTCAAATCGGTATAGGTATTTTATTTTATCCGACCCAATTTATTCAAGGACCGTACCCCAACCGATTAGTAATATATCTATAACGAGAAAGATCTGGCTATACCGTAGGTCGTTATAGATAATCGGAACTAAATAGGGTATTAATATTACCTTATATTGAGGGTATTCTAGCGTAAACTATTTATTTTCTATTTATTATTAAGTTACTCCTTTCTTTATTAGAATATAAAAGGGTAAGGCGATTAGTCTAAAATCTTTAATCCAAACCCTATAATACCCTACGATTCCTAGGAAAGCTTTTAATTATTATAATTCATTCCCTTTTATTTTAGTAAATTTACATTATTTCTAAATAGTATTTATTCGGGGGGTACCCGGGTCGTTTTATAGGGGTACCCAGCCTTATAGGGGCACTTATCGGGTTAGAATTTAACGTATAAAATAATTTTTACTAACCTTTAATATAGTTAAATAATAATTATATAATAGTATTTCTGTATAAATAGTATTAAGCCTAATTAATTAATAGAACCCCTATTTACCTATCTATATACAACCCCTTTTAAATTTAGTAATTTTAAATATACCTTTCAACTTAACCTTCTTTTTATTCCCTCTTTATAATTAAATTAACTATAAATACTAGAATAGGCTAAAATCGACCGTACGTACGTAAATATTAATAATATTAATTACTAAAAGTATTTATTAACCTTTTTAAAACCTTAAAATACTATACGCATTACATTATAAATACGAGCCAAAACACTATATAAAAGTAATACGAGATTACTCCCTATAATTAATAGTATAATTATTCGAAGTATATAGATAAATACTATAGATTTTACTATATTTAAAATTTTATATACTAGAGAAATTTCTATATAAAACTATATTATTAAACATCGTTATAATTTTATTTATTTATATATAATACTATAGAATTTACTACGTAAATACTATTTTATATTAAAATTACGTACTAAAGATTAAAATATAAGTGCCCCTATAAGGTTAGGTACCCCCGTAAGACGACCCGGGTATTCCCCGAGTAAATACCTTCTAAATTAGGATTTTAAATACCTTTTCTAACGATAATTGTCGGCCGTTCTTTAAAAAGAAGTAACTAACTAATATAATTTCTAATTAATACTATTTCAATTTTTCAATTATAATTATTACGCTACTCAATTCGATATTAATAAACACTTTATTAATATTTACTAAATAATTAAATATATATTTTCTAATTCTAAATCTAATTTTTTACCTATTATAATCTATAGTAATTAATTTAATATAAATATTATTTAGGTAAGGTTAATAAATATAAAGTATTAAATTATACAAGATCCTTATCATTACTCGTATAAATTAAATAATAGAATTTATTCCTCCTTAAAGTAATGTAGTACTTCGGAAGGAACCTATAGGGTTTTAAAAAGTAATATTTCTACTCTTCTTATTAAATTCGATTTAATTATACCTAAAATATAAATTAAATAGTAAAAATATTTTATAATTACCGAATTCTTCGTTAAATTCTTCGCAACCCGGAGGGATATTTAAAGCGCGAAGAATAATTATATTACTATATTGCGCATTATTAATTAATTTTAGCCTACTATCTTTCTTTACTATTAAAAACCAATTATTTCTATAGGCTATATAACTCTCTTCTAAAATTCTACGTTTAATTTAATCCTTTAAAAGCTTACAAACCTTCTTATAATTAACTTTTAATATAGGAATTAATCTACTTTACTATACCGTATAAAGAATCGTTCTAATTTCTTATAATAGAAAGACGTCCGGCTCAATTTTTCCTATATATTTAAATTCCTATATAAGGGCAGCTTCTCGGTTCTTTAAAATATATATAAAGAGCTCCCGTTTTTCGGGATTTAAAATATTTTAAATATTTTCTAATATAGCTTTAAAACGTTCCGGGTAAAAGTATTTATTTTCTACTTTTTCGGAGAAGCGAAGGGTAATTACGTTATCCTATTAAAATAGATAAATTTTTATCCTTTTATTAATTCTTTCTTACTATTATACAAGACGCTTAACTTTCTATTAAGAATCTCCTTCTAGCTTTAATCTATTAAAAGGTATATTATCGACTAATATAACTTTCTAATCTTTATATTTATATATAATATAAGTAGTAAAATTTTCCAATTTCTTTATTATATTATTTATTAATTAATTAATTACTTTAGAAACCGTAAAATTAATTATATCCAAACTCTATAATAATAGTAAAAGATATAAAAGATTTTTAATTAATTTCTTACAAAACTTCTAATAGGTTTACTTTTATCGTCGATTCTTAAGAACCTTATTTTAATATCCAATTCCTTTATATAAAACGCCCAACGCCTATTCAACCGTATCCGTCTTACCGTCTTCGTCGATATAATTAAATAAATTAATCTTTAATTTCTCGTCGAATAGTGTATTTTATAAAAGTTCTTAAATAATATCCCGAAGTAACCTCTTTACTACTAGCTGTTAAAGCCGCCGTTAAATACGCTAAAGATATTCGAATAACTAATCAGCTATTATATCCTCGACCCGACCGAAGATTATATCGTTAATATTTTTATTATACTAAGCTAGGATTAATTAATATTCGCTAAGCGTAACCCTAAAATAATTAACGAATTTTTCTACGGGAAATAACTATTCGGCATTATCCTAAAACTAAAACGAAAGTATTAAAAGATTAGCTCTCTCCTTTAATATTAGGGCTGCCTTTACTAATATACTATTTATTAAAATATCGGCTAATTCAATTCTATTTATTAAATAATTTAATCTTACTTATACGTAAGCATCCTTAAAGAATAGTTGCCCGAATATCGTAAAATTTATACAATCGTATTTAATATCGAAGAAAGCGAATAAGAACTCGCCAATTTTCTACTTCTACTTCTCTTTATTAACCTCCTTTAATATTAATATAATTTAAAGATTTAAATTTATAACCAAGGCGTTTAGCCTACGCCCAATTTATAAAATTATTTTAAAAGGAAACTTCAAAAAGGTTAAATAGATCCTTTATTAAAATAAAAATACTATAAATATTCAGACAATTAAAGATTAGGTTACCCCTTTATATTTAGTAATATTTACCGGCTCCCTCTTAATAATTAAATTACTATTACTATAGAAGGTATTATTCTCTATTAAAGATAAAAAAGGGTATAGCGCGCGATAATACGCTCGTTCGGCAATTTTAAGAGTAAAGAAATTAAAATAATACGAACGACTAGGATAGTAGCCAATTAAAAGGAAAGATAAAAAAGTTTAATTCATTTTAATTATATTCCGCGAACCCGAAGCCCTTTAAACGATACTTTCTACGAATAACTATCCTCTTTTAAATTCTACGATCTTAATAAACGGGAAGAAGCTAATAATTCTATAGAAGGTCGTTATTACGAATCTAACGTTCCCTATTTAAAATTCTACTTATAGCTTTATCGCCTTATACGGGTCGGCTATCCTGCAAATAATAATAATAAATAATTAGAAGGGCGAGGGGGAATCTTCTATTTAAAGGGTCCTTCCTAATGCAAAAATGACCGATCTTATCCGATATATTTACTAAATCACGGGGTTCAAACTATATATATAATCCTACGACTATCCGAAAGAGAGTATTATTCCCCTAAAATATATTGGGAGGTATATAGTATTATAGTACGTCCCTTATTAATATACTTTTAATTTATTACCCCTCTACTAACTCGTATTAATATTAAAAAGTAATTATCTACGGCTTAGGTACTAAAATTACTATAAGACTTCCTATAAACTAATAATTTAATTCGTATAATTAAATTAAAATAAATCGAACTATTATCCAATCGAGCGAAGGTTAAAATCTTTTTGAATTATAGCCTATATAGTAGGTAAATCTACTTTCTACTTTATAAGTCTATATTAAATTTAGAGATACGAACTATTTTACTAATATAATATTACTATAGTTACCTAGGGTATTTAGCCAAAATCCGTTGAATAACCGGCGTTATATTCGCTATCGAAACTATCCCTTTCGTAGTCCCCGGAAATCGAACCAAATTTACAATATATACCAACTACGCGGGCTATTCCAACCTTCCTATTATATAACCAAGCCCGTCGTCGGGTACCCAGGAATCTATACCAACTACCGAAATAAATATAGAAATTATAAAAAGGGATAATAACTATACAAAACTCAATTAATAATAAAAAGTAGACGAAGATAAACTAATAGTCGATTTCAAATCGCTAATTAACGGTAAAGGTAATAAAATAGAAGATGAATTACTAATATAACCGAAAACCGATAACAAAATTCAATTAGAAACGTAAAACGAAATTACAATTCTAATAAGGCTAAAACCTATTACTAAAGCAATTCGATAGCAGGTTATCGCTATTAAACGGCGATAAAGATTACTAAATACCTCTCCGCCGGATTATTAAAAAGTATTTCGAAAATAGAACTTTTGCACCAAACCTTTAAAGGGCGTTCGGAAATAGTTAGGATTTAATAAAGAGGAATTTAACTAATTCCTCGAAGTATAGTTACTTCGACGATTTCTAGGGTTACTAAAGGTTCCGTTAAAATTAATTAAATTACGCCTATCCCAACGCCTAATTAAATTATTTAATAATCCTCTTACTATAATAATATAAAACGCTAACAATTCTATTCAATAAAATAATTTAAAAGTTTAGAATTAACTTAATTAAACGGTAGTCGAACTATAGGTTAATTAGGGATATAATCCCCGTAAAAAGGAAAGTAATGAAAAATACAATTTATAAAAACTATAAAAAGAGGGTAGCCAATTATATATCTAATAAGTAAATAATAAATAATAACCTCTATATCTTACTCAAACTACTACTTTTTTTAATTTACTAATCTAATTTATTTTAACTATTAATAGCCGGTTAAAGTTCTTCAAAACCCCAACTCCAATACCGTACCCAATATTAATCCCAATTATAACTATAAGAACCGTATTATAACCGTCGATAAAATCCTCGTCGCAATTACCTCGGAACTTTAACTCTTAATATTAAACTATCTACAAATAATCTTCACCCCTAGCCTAATTATTATCTCCGCTACGGTTATTACTATTAACCCGGCACCCATTTTATTTAGAAATATACTTACTATACCTAAGTTCGTTAGAGAGGTCCTAATATATTATAATATTAGACGACGAACCCGGTTCTTCTAATAAGAACATTTCTATTCGTCCTCGACCTAAAACGACTATAAACGAATTAAGTAAATAATTAAACCTAAAACGGTTTAATTACCGGGAGAATAACCGCTATAGAAATATTTATTTATAATTCTTTAAACCTCCGGCTTCTTCTCACTTATTATAACGTTTTAAATAAGGGTAATCGAAGGGTTTAACCAGTAAAAAGGCCGTCGATATACCCGCTACCCCTAATAAAATTAATCTCGTAATAAAGATACAACCTAACCAATTTAAACGGATTTAAAAAAGGAATGTATTTACTAAAGCCGTCAAACGGCATTAAAAAAATTAGTAGAATAAATACTAAATGGATAATTAATAATAGGGCGAATATAAGCTATAATAAGAGCCAAAATAGTAAAAGTACGAGAAAGAGCCGATATA
Source organism: Neurospora sp. CHS-2018b (assembly GCA_009806015.1). Taxonomy (NCBI): domain Eukaryota; kingdom Fungi; phylum Ascomycota; class Sordariomycetes; order Sordariales; family Sordariaceae; genus Neurospora; species Neurospora sp. CHS-2018b. Next base: position 16,330 of record RAOV01000055.1, read on the forward strand.
ATATAGTAAGTAGCCTATAATTCTAAAAAGATCTTCTAATAATATAGGGTTTCGATAAATTGAAAAATCGAACGAGAGAACTGCCTCCATTACTCCATCTAAGGACGGCTTTAATTGTAAAATTCCTATTTACCTAAATTAACCTAATCTAAATCCTCCTATACTCTATAATAAGGTTCTATTCTTTTACGTTATTATATATTAACTACTTACTTTATATTTTACGAAATTTAAACTATATTTATTCCCGTATTTTTTATTATAGGAGGATCTATCGTATATTCTTATATAGCGCGTATAAACCTCTTAGTAAAATCCGTCGTATAGCCTTCTATACCCCCTTTATATTATAAGTACTATTATATTAGAAAAGTCGTTTATTTAATTTAATTAAAAAGTATAATAATAGGGCCGAACGTCGGGCGCTTCTTATAGGGGATTATAGGTCTTTAAGTACTAGGCGAATACGCTATAGAAGGTACATCGTAATAAGCGTATATATATAACCGGATTTCGAATATATTATATTCTAGCCGTTTTATATATATATTAATAATATATACAATTTTATAATTATATATAACCCTAATCCGGGCAAGGCTATATAAAATTATTATAAGAGGGTCGTATATTACTTTTTTATACGAAAAATAGCCAAACGCGAATATTTCTATACGGTTGGTATATAAAAAAGGGTATATAAACCCTCCTATAATAAAAAAGTACAAGAATAAATATAATTTTAATTTATTTAAAGAACGGTTATACGGATAATATTAAACTAAAATATTTATCGTCCTAAATTTTACTATAATAATTAAAAAAAATACTAAACTTTAAGGCTAAGGCTCCTAAAGGGTTCGCCCAACCTATATAGATCGATCCCTATCCCTAGGCTAAAAATAAAAGATTTAACCCTTCCTTCCTATAGCAATCTAATACGGAAGTTATTATTAAAACGAACTTTCAAAATTCCCTTATATTTATCGTTATTTTTCTTATCTATTTCGCTCTTAAGAACAATTTTAAAAATAAATTCAAATTCAAGCTCAAAATCATCCAATCGCCATTCTATTTTCGCTTAGAAACTCCTCTCCTTCTTCCTAAGCGACTATAATTCCGGCTCGAAATCATTAGAAGGGCTCGCGCTAAATAGGAAGCCGGCTGGTTTACGATTACTCTAAAGTTCTATACCTACCGCCTATTCGCTTTCGTAATTATATATATTAAATTCGACCCGCGTTATAAACGAATAATATTTTCGGGCTAGAAGGGTATAAATAGCGTTAATATTACTTATTAGTAAGTTTATAATTAGGGTAACGGTTAATAGTATCCTTCGGTATATTAATAGGGTAATAAAGTATATACTAAGTAATATACTGCCGGATTTATTATTAAAATTATTTAATTTAATTATCCAATTATTATTTTTTAAATTACTAACTTTTTTATTAAAGTAATTAAAAAATATTTTATTTCTATTCTTCTTTTAAAAGAAGAAAAATCTTTTAAAGTTAGTAAAATCCTTCTTTTATTTCTTTTTATTTATATACCAATTTTCCTAGCTTTTTTCGAAAGTAATACAAGAAATCCCTAGCATACTCTAGTAGCCTCTAGAGCCTTATAGAATAATCTAACTTAGTCTTAGAAGGACTGGCCTTCACTACCAGGACAAAGGTCCTTTGAGACCTTTATTACCTAAGGAATTGCCCGCTAAACCCAGGTATATAACCTGGGCATGGCTTAGCTTCCTAGGCTACCTCTTCTTCTTATTATTATTATTATCCTACTTAGAATACTATATTATTAATCTTCTTTAGGATACCGAGCCTTCGGCTTACTTCCCTCGTATTAGAAGGCTATAGCTACTTTTAAAACTTCGATTTCTAACCCTAATAGCTACGTAAATTATTTTATTCTTTTTTTCTTTTTTTATTCTATTTATTTTTTTATTCTTTTACTAATTTTTTTTTAAGGTTCTTCTTCGAAGAAAATTACCCCCCCTCCCCCTCTCTTTCTAACCGTTATTCTCTTTTTTATTCGACTTCTTCTAATACTCTTTCTAATTCCCCCCCCTACTTCTAACCCTCCTTTTAATTCTATTTTTATTCTTTCTTCCTATTTTTCTACCTTTTTAAAGAAAAAATATAGGCCTTTTAACGTTAAAACTAATAATACTATTATAAAGAATAAAATTGTAAAGATTTATAAATGCCGTAAATAATTCTTTTTTTCTTTTTTTTTCTTTTTTCCTTCCTTTTTTCCTTCCTTTTTTATATAATTAATATAGTATAATTATTAGTTTAGTTACTTAGGTTTAAATACTATATTTATATAAATAGTAAAAATAAGAAAAAAGTTCTANATTCTTTTTTTCTTTTTTTTTCTTTTTTCCTTCCTTTTTTCCTTCCTTTTTTATATAATTAATATAGTATAATTATTAGTTTAGTTACTTAGGTTTAAATACTATATTTATATAAATAGTAAAAATAAGAAAAAAGTTCTATTTTAATACTCTTAAATTTAAAATTTAGAATTTTATTTATTTATTTTATTATTTATCGTTTTATTATTATTAAATATTATTAGAAATTAATATAATTTAATAAATTTATTAAGAAATATAAATATCTCTATTATATATAGAATTAATAAAAGATTATAAAGAAAAGGTTAATAATTATTAAATATAAAAGATTAAAAGGGTTTGAAGTATATTCTTCGTAATAGTATTTAGAGGCGGGTTTTTCGAATATATCCGACTATAACGCTCAATCCCTAAAATTAGGACTTAATAGTAATACTATAGGAAAATAGCGAATACTTAATAAAATATATTATTAACCGCCGTTCGTATTTAGAGGGTATAGAATAATTAAATATTATAGGCTACCCTATTAGAACTTTAATTTAAGTAATATTATATAAGTACTTTCTATTAAATATAAAATCCGTTTTAAAAAGGAGGTAATATAACGGGGGGGTAATTAATATACTTATATAATATATACTTTATATTCTACTTTATAAGTAGAATTACGTTCTATCTTTTGGTAGTTTTTCGGAGTTAGTATATATATTTAGCTTATTATAATATTAATATTATTAAAGTAAAATTGGGAATTAATACGTACTAATTAGTAATTAGTATGTATTAAGTATTAGTATTTAGTATTAATATTAGTACGACCTCCGTACTAAATTAATCTAATATTAGTACTAGATTAGATTAGATTTTAATATATTAAAAATACTAATTTCTAAAATTTAATATTTTATAACTCTTTTAACTATATATAATTTATATAAAAGTATTTATATATAAAAACGCTCTTATTATTATAAAATACTTTTTCTTTAATTTAATATAAATTCTTTAACTTTAAGGGGTATAAAAGGTAGAATAAATAATTATAGAAAGATAATAGTAGAATTCTAATAATAGGGTTAAAAAATACGATTTTAATTACTATAGTATATAATTAAAAATTATAATAAATTATAATTTATAAATACTACTTAATACTATAACCGTATAAATTTGTACTAATTCGTACAAATTTGTATTAATTCGTATTAATTCGTACTAATTTATACTAATTCGTACTAAAAATACTAAAAAGTACTAAAAATATTAAAAATACTAGAGTTATATAACGGCTGGTACCAGCCGTTATAAATTCTATTCATAAGTAGCTTCTAAAAGTAGCTTCTATTTATAAAGTGGTTCAGGTTCTGGGCCTAGCTCTAGCGGCCTCCTTTCTAGGGTTAGGGTATAAAACCTAATCCTCCCTATCGAACCTTCCCTTTTAGGGTTTCCCTTTTCTTCTTCAATTTCTTATTTTTAATCCAAATTAACTATTAAGGTAATACAATCCTTATACCCGTACCCATCCCTAGCTACGCGTAATATTATAAGAAGTTCTTTTATAAATTAGTCTTATCGATAGAGATTAATTAGGTCGTAAATAATACTCTTTTTTCAATATCGATAACGACGATACTAGAGTTTTAAAATACGATCCAACCGGCTTACGCAACTTTACTTATACCGGTCCGGAATCGCCGAAATTATTTATACTAAAAAGTTGGCTTACGTAATTTTACTTATACTAATATCTTTGCATCCCCCCAATTTTATTAAGTAACCGGGCGGGCGTTTCTTAACGGCTATCCCATCTATATATTTAGCTAATCGAAAATTAACAATATTATTTACCAATTTCTTACCTATTCTCTAACGAACTTTATTAGCGAGTTAAATCCCATTATCCGGATTGTTTACTTTATAGTAGCAATTTTATTTTAAAAGCTACGAAACGACCGGATTTGAATAGGAGTATAAATAGCAAACTACTCTTTAGCGGGCGTTTATAACGAGCAAACTTACGAAATCACACTTTTTTAGTATTATTTATTATTATTAATAATTATACGATCTTGAACCGCCCAATCGGTTCGTCTATATACTTTGCGGGGTACCCTCCCCGCCTTTTTATTACTATTTACTCGGATTCTAATCTACAAAGCCTTAACCCTTCACTTAGGTTTTAAGCCTCAATTCTATTTATTCTTTTATTAGAATATATTTACTAATTTACTCTGTCCGGTCTTTACTTTTTAGTAATTATTTAAATTATATTTAGTCTTTATAGTAAAAGGCAACGTATTTATCTATTATTTCTATAAGTGCGGCGCCTCTTCGCTGCTATCTTTTCCTTTATCAACTTTTATTCGTTACTAATACAACGTTAAGGTTAAACTTTAAATTAAATTATATCCTAAAGATGTAATTATATTTATGGAATTATATTGAGCCTTATTATTACTAAACTTACGGTAGTAGAGCCGTATTATTAATATATAGTTTATTCGTTTAGTCTCTCTTTTTCTTTAGTAACGTAAGTTCTTGTTATTTTAAACTTTCTTTTAATTATTTTATAATTATCCGGTCTTTTCTATTATATTATTTCTTTTCTTCGCTTCTTTTCAGCTCTTTCACTCTTTCAACTTCATTATTATTAAGATTAATAACTTCTTATTACCTTATTTATTAATATAATATAACTATTAACATCCTAGTACTAAAGTATTAGAAGTTCTTAATAAAATGGTTTATATTATTTACTATTTAGACTCAATATTAAATAGTATTTCAAATGCGGGGGAGCCGTATTACTATCGAAGTTCCTATCTTTTCTTTCGATTTTAATACTTCTCCCTCCCTCTTTCGACATTGCTTTCTACAATTAAGTAACGGTTTCTCCGGTTACTTAAGGCCCTATTTAAGTTTCAATAATTACGATTCCTTAGTATTTTGGTGGTGGAAAGGATAGATAGGTATATAGATCTCGGAGGATGAGAAAGAAGGATAATATTATTATTATTTAATTTAATAATTGGAGAGATAGATAAGAGTATTAGGAGTTTGGCAGAGCTTTAATCCGGGATTAAAGTCTTAGGATTTAAGTTCAATAGGCTATACTTTCTATTTTTATATATATTATTAATTATCGGACGCTTCCGGGATAGAAGTTTATTATAAGGGGGGGGTGATATAACGGCTAATACCAACCGTTACTAGCCGTTATAGATTCTATTTATAGGTAGCTTCTAGAAGTGGCTTCTATTTATAAAGTAGTTCAAGTTCTAGGCCTGGCTCTAGCGGCCTCCTTTCCAAGGTTAAGGTATAAAACCTAATCCTCCCTATCGAGCCTTCCCTTCTAGGGTTTCCCTTTTCTTCTTCAACTTCTTATTTTTAATCCAAATTAGCTATTAGGGTAGTACAATCCTTACACCCGTACCCATCCCTAGCTATACGTAATAAATTATACTAAAAATATTAGAATTATATTAAAAATACTAAGAATACTAAGAATACTAAAATAGTACTAAAAGTACTAAAGATAAAAAAGAGTATAGTAAATAATTTAAATTGGTAATAAATTGAATAAATAATTAATATTATAATATAATTAAAGATTATTTTAGTATAAAGTATAAAAATAGAAGAATAAGAATAAAGATAATAATAAGAATAATAAGAATAATAAGAATAATAAGAATAATAAGAATAATAAGAATAATAAAAATAAGAATAATAAGAATAATAATAGGGGTTAGGGATTTCCAAACCTTCTAAGGCTTCTAAACCTTCTAAACCTTCCAAACCTTCTAAACCTTTTAAATTTAACCTTTTCAAGCCTTCTTTCGTCATTTCTTCTTTTACCTTCTAAAAATCCTGATTTTTAAGCGTTTTAAGGTTATTTGGGCCTTTTTTCGTTATTTGATTTAAAAAGGTGGCTTAGATTTCGTTATTTAATTAAATAAGTAATACCCTTTTTTCCCTTCTTTTTTTTCCCTTCTTTTTTCCCCTTCTTTTTTCCCCTTCTTTATTCTTCTTTATTCTTTTTTTCCCCTTCTTTTTTATTCTTTTTTTCCCTTTTTATTTTATTCGTTTTTTATTCTTTTTCTTTTTTCCCCTTCTTTTTTCCCCTTCTTTATTCTTCTTTATTCTTTTTTTCCCCTTCTTTTTTATTCTTTTTTTCCCTTTTTATTTTATTCGTTTTTTATTCTTTTTCTTTAATTCTTTTTTATTTATTTTTTAATTTACTAATTTATTTAACCTCTTCCAACCTTCGAAACTATTTTCGACCCTCTTCCTCACAGTTCTATTAACTACAATATTATTAACGACTACAGTATATCGGCAGTCGGCTTATCCCAAAACGAGTACTATAAGTAGGCTAACAAATTTCTCAATATATTACCATCTAAATATTACGACCTTAACTAATACCTAGCTACCGGCGCTATTTCAACCCTAATAAACTATTTTATAATAAAAGCTGCCTAATACGCCGTAAGGATAACTACAGCTACGAAAAATATTAATTAATATATAATTTAGGAACGAACTCTTCGGCGATTATACTTTATAGATATATTCCTACCGCCGTATATAAAGTATTATATTAACCTTATATCGGTTATTATATTCTATTAAGATAACGGTATATTAGGTCCGGTCAAGTAGAAAATAAAGGAAATTATAGACTTTATTATTAATTAAACGGTAGAATTATATAATAATAATAAATTACTATTCTAATATCCGATTACCCGAAACGATTTAACGTTTAAAGTATATAGAATTACGGCTATTTATTTACGCGCTACGGGTACTTTAAATATTTACTTCGCGGAACTACGAGAAATCTAAGGTTAAAATCCGATTATTTAATTAATAGAGTTATAAATTCGCCCCGTTCCTATTATTCTAAGGGGGTGTATATAGGCCGGCGACTAATTTAATACTAAGTTTAATAATAGGGTTAAAAAGCGGAAAGTATTAATATAAGGCGATTCGTATATTATAACAATTAGAAAAGCTATAAATACGGAAGATTATTAAAACTATTTACCTAATATAGAAATTAATAATACGGAAATAAAAGCGACCGATAATAATTTAAATAATAATATAATTTCGACCGGTACAGGGACGGCGATTAGCGAATTAGAAGATTATATTACCAATTTAGAAATTAAGAACCAATTCGCTAAGGAATATATTATATATTTTAAAGAGGAATTCCGGTCCGCCTAATAAGATAACGTTTAATATAAGAAAGACCGTTAGTATTACAAAGGGTAGATCGAATAATATAAAACCGATATAATATATATCAAAGAATTAATTAATAAACTTTAATAATATATTACCTTTATTTATAATATCCCGGAAAAGCCCGCCGATACTACGAACCTATACGTTAATATAAAAGCGGTTATTAAGAAAGTATATTACAGCGAGGAAGATAATATAAGAGCCGTATTAAATAAAAATAGTCTAACAGCAGTAATAGTACTTTAGAATAATCTATATTAGATTAATAATATAATAGTTAATTAGGATAGGAAGGAATACCCGTTAAAGTACGAAATTCGTAACTAAATAAAGTTTAGTATTATCCAAAGTAGACTATAAGAATTCTAGGAAAAGTATTAGCGCTAATAAGTATTAAATAAGCCGGTACAAATCTCTAATAAGGTAAAATAGAGGGGGGGGGGGGCATTACAATAATATTTATTAAAAAGGGAAGACGAATAATTCGGATCTAGCAATTTTATACCTTAAGTTTAAAAGGATTACTAAAACGGATTTAATATAAAAATAAAGTATTATATAGGTACTCTTAAAAGGATTCAGGTATATAGCGAAAAAATACAATATTAATTATACATTATTATTATACTTATTTTATACGTCTCCCATTTCGTAAATACTAGAAAATATATATAGTTCTTATAATCTTATTTATTATTATTCGTAATTTCGTAAATAGTATAAGGCGCCCGAAGCGTTTAAGGGTTAAATACTAACATCCCTAACGTTCGAATATAGTAATATCTAAATTCGTAATAATTTTAGAGGGGTTAGCCGTATATAAATAATATAATTTTATAAGAATATATTTATAGTAAAATTATAATATTATATTAGAACGATAGGAAACGAAGTGCGACTTATATTATATTTACTATATACTAAGTAACACTAATATAAAAAATATAATTATACAACTCCAAATATACTAATTCTATATACGGCTATCCTAATAATATTACTATACATTCCTAAGAACCCTAACTCCGACCTAATTATTCTAAAAACGTTATTATAAATCCCTAAAAATACTAGCCTAAATATAATAGACCCTTACTCGATAATAGGGGTAAATTCCAAATATACGTCCGTATTAACTTTAGTAACGAGGGCCGAAACGGCGGCATCTACCCTCGGGACTATCTCGTAGAAACGGGCGAATTTATTAATAAAGCGGGTATTCTCCTCCTAAAGACGGGCATTCTCCTCGCGGAGGCGTACCGCCTCAGTAATACGCTCCTTAATAATAAAATTAATAATAATAAATATTATAATATTAAAATTAAATTTAATTTATATTAATATTATATATTATAATATTAATACTATAAAGAAAAAAATAAAGAAATAAAAAATAATTTATACGGATAGAATAGAGTAGCCACTTCTCTCTAAAAGTAGAAGGTTCTTAACCGTCTATTTAATAGTAATTTAAATCCGTCTAGCTAAGCGAGACCTATCCTCCTCTAATAATATTAATTAATCGCGTACAGCGGCGAATAAAAAATCTTAAAAAAGACAATAAATAATATTATAGCAGCGGTAATTATTATAAGCCCTACTCCGGGTACGGACGTAGGTACGTTCGCGCTTAATATACGTAATACAATTTCCGGTAGGGAATAGAGCGGGGGTTTAAGCGGCGGCGGCGGGAGCGAAAGTTAGGGCGGCGGCGGTAAGGCTTATACCGAAAGCGAGAGGGAGTAGGGTAATATTCTATAAAATAGTATTATTAGAAGATTATTATTATAATAGTAGATTTATAAAAAGGATAATCTTAATATAGGGGATATTTATAGTAGTAATTATAAGAAGCTTTATAACTATAGCGGTAATAATAGTATATTCGCGGCGGCGGTTACGGGCCTGGATTAGGCCGTTTATATAGGTAGATTCGTAAGTATAGTACTCTACGGTTACTAGGCCGGCGGAGCGACTAAATCCGCGGCGGATAGGAGTAATAAGGCTATTTATATTCGTTTTATTATAATAAGGTTAGCCGCAATTATCTAAAAATAGTAGGAGTAGTTCGAACGTATATAATTCACTTATTTTTTAATTGTAGTAGTCGAATTTAATTAAATAAAACCTAATAATATAAACGGAAATTAAAGGAATAGTTTATATATATACAATAAAAAGAAAGAAATATTAATAGCGGCGATTAATATTACTATTATATATTATAACTAAAGAGAGGAAGAGGAAATAGGAATTAAAAGAATAAAAATTAGTAGGATAGAGGGAAATATACCGGTAGGGCCGCCAATACTACCTTTAATAAAGTTATAACGCCTATACAAATAATATTCGTACTCAATTCTAATTAACTCGCTAATTTACTAATCTATATATAACTATATACCTATAGGGCTAACTATATAGTAAATACCGCTTCTAATAAGTAAGGACGAGCCTAATTATACTATCTTCTAAACTATTTTATATTTATTCAATTAATTAAAATATACTATATTATATAAACTACGGTCGATTATATATTAAACCGACTTAACGAAGTTCGTTATATAGATATAATACTCTTTACTATATTAATTATCCCCGCCACCCCTTTACGTAATTATATTACTACCGTACTATTAAATACTCCTACTCGTACTAAATCTCTAGTACCTAATCTAATTATTTATTTACTATTTTATAATAAAAAGCGCCCGAAGGGCCAGACTACGAAGAAGAAGAAGCCTATAAATTAAACGTATTATCGTTCTACCGTTTTACACTCTATTATATTTAGAATTAAATATATACGTATATTCTAATTACGTTTTATAAAGTACCGATAATAGAGAAGAGAATACGGATAATAATTTTATCGAGCCTAACAAAAATATTAGTAATATAATTAAAGATTATTAGAATATAGATTAGCTAATTGAATTATTATTCTAACTAATTCGGAACTCTAATTTTACTAATATAGCGTAATAGTACTAATTTAATAATTAATAATCTAATTATTAAATTACTATACTACGAAACGTTATTTAAAAGTACTTATACTTAATATTTCTACTTTTTAAATAGAACCCCTATTATAATAAATTACTATAATATTCCCTACTTTTACTATTAACAACGCTAAATCTAATAAGACTTTTCGTCCTTATTTTAATACTCTAAATAAATATAGGGATTAGGAGAACGAACTTCTTAATTTCGTTAAAGGGTATTAATTAATTAAATACTTCTTCGGTAGAAAATTAGCTCCTACCTTTAATAAATAGCCTATTTCCTCCTATCTATTCTCAACCGTAGTAATTAGTTGTATTACTTTAGTATAAATAAATATTACGAGGCTAAGGAACGGAACTTTACAATATATTCTAAAAGGAATAAACGATTCTAGTTAGCCTTCCGGTTAGCCTTCTATAACTGCGGTTACTCCTCGGCTAATAATATAAATATCGGCTTCCTCCTCTATAATAATACCCTCTATTTCAATTTCTACCGATTTATTAATAACTGTTTCGGGTAATTAAGCTTAAAAAGGTATTTAAATACTATTAACTGTTAAAACTACTAATAAATCCTCTAAAAATTAGATTAAAGACTTATTAATATCCCCGGCTAATTTTACTTAAATCGGGAAGGAGTTGTTTAATAACGATTAGAATTCTAATAGCCTTTAATATAAGATTATTAGCGACTTTAAATTATATAATAGTAAAATTAGGACTTAAATATAAGAGATAGTAAACTTTAAACTTAAAGCTAGCGCTTTCGAAATTTCTTATATAATATTAATATAATTAATTACTATTAAATAAGCCTATAACTATCGCCCTATTAATACTTAAGCAAATATTCGCCGTCGATACCGCGACTATTTTGAGCCTCTTAATAAAATACTTAAGGAAGGTATATTCTTTATAAGAAAGAACTAGTTTAATTCTTATACCGGCCGTAAATACTATAAAAAGAGTAGCTATCTTTAATATTACCGCCTTAATTATTACAACCCTTAAATACTTAATTACCTCTATAATATTAAAGGAGCGCATTTTAAACTCCTTTATAATATCCCTAATAAATTCTATTTTTAATATTTTCTTAAATTTAATATATTTATTTATAGATAATACTTTAATTAATCTATTAATTAGTATTTTCTTTATTTTATAATAAGTAACGATAATAAATCTTTCTTAAACTTCCTATCTTAATTAATAATTATAAATATCGACGTAACGGAATTTAGTAGAGAGGTTATTATTTTTAACGGTAACGAGACGGATCGTTTATTAATTATTATATTAAATCGTAAGTATTAAATTAATGAAATTAATTAGCCTTTTAATTAGTCGGGCCGTAAATATCGCCTCTTTAATTACGAATCCTAAGGCTAATAATTCTACTTCTATTATTAAAGTCGTAACCATTATTTACTTAGTAATTCCCTAATATATAAAACCTCTAAATAATTTAATCGTAAAACCTTATAAACTCTTATAATTAAAATAATTATTAGTAAATAAGGTATTTAAAATTACTTTAAATACATCGTTACCCCTAAAGGCTAAGGTAAAATCCTTAGTAGCGTAAAGGTAATATAACACTTTATCCGCTACCTTATAATAGTCTAAACTAAAGTTATAATTATAATAAGCAAATTGGCTTATAGCGAAGGTTATATTTAGTCTAGTAATTATAGCGCCGTAAAATATCGAACCGATTTTAATTTAATATCGATATATTAATTTCCCTAAAGCTTTATCTTAATATAGTATTAATTCCTAATTTAATATAGGAATGAAAATAATACGTTGGTCGTTAGTAAGGGCGTAAATCTTCTCGAAATACAACTATTAAAACAGCTATATCTTTCTTTACTTACAATTCCTAATTATCTCGATACTAAGGAACCATTGCAATTCATTACTTCTAATAAAGTAATACCGCCGTTTTAAATCGGTTATATACTATTTAACTTTTATTTCTCGCTTCTTAAAATAAGTAAAAATAATATTATTTACGTAATAGAAGATAAAGATACTATTTTTAATAAAAATATAAGGTTCTTTAAATATTAATTTAAAGCCGTTATTAGTAAAAATACTAATTAATTTTTATTACTATAATAATAATAACCTTCTCAATCCGTAGAGAGCCTTCTAAATTCGTAAAACTTTACCCTCCTTCTAATACCCTAATAGTATTCTTATAAAGATTTTTTCGTCGAGGTTAATATTAATAAAAGTATTAACAGTATTATATTAAATAAATTCGAAATTAAATCGGGTAGCGATAGCGATAATTATTCGAAACGAGCGCCCTATAAATATTAAAGTATATATTTCTTACCCTATTTTTTACTATTAATCTCTTCGTACGACCAATCTCGCTTTAACCTTCTTAAGGCGGCCGTTTTTAAAGAATTTATATATATATACCCACATACAATCGAAGATCTACTTCCTTCGAATCTTAGGCTCGTTAACGTCGACCTCGACCTAAATCCTCATTTCTCGATAACTATCGAAATATTCTTATTCAACATTAAAGAACTACTATCGTAGGAAATAATTATCGAAATCTTAATAACGTTTAAATAGTAGGGGAAGGTTATAGCAATATATAATATTAAATTTATCCTTTCTTATTAAACGATCGAATTAAACTTTTATAATAACCTCCCCTTAATAAAAGGCAGCCGGCTAATATAATCGACTAATATTAAAAATTACCTTCTATAGAGCGAAGCCTTCTATAAGAATATCCTTCATTTAATCATTTTAAAAGAGGCTAATAAAGAAGGATAATAGAGGCGGCGTATCAAGAGGAGTAGGGTAATTAAGAATATAATCGAAAAATATCTTTACCGCATCGTAACATTCAAATTAAATTTCTTCTATCTCCTCATCGCTTTCTTAATCTATTAATAAATTAAACAGCCGTTCTAGGATCTCGGTTATATTAGCATCTTCGAAATCGATTCGGCTACCGAAGTAATCGAGAGATTCTTAAGGTTAATCGATTTATTTAAATAAATTAACGAATTCGTTAGAAGTAATTTTGAAGGCGGCCTTCTCTTTAAGCACATCGTTTATAAAGGTAATATTTTTATTAAAGATTATATCCTTAGTATTAATAATCTAATTCGTATAAAGGTACCAAATTCGAATTATACTTAGGGTAGAACTTTTCGCCTACCTAATAACTATTCCGAAACTCCCACTTACTATATATTTATATATAAAACTATACTAAAACCTTATATTATAAGGCATTTAAATAGTTTTCCAGCTTTCTACAATTTTTAAATACCTATAATAAAAAGAATTCCAATTTAGTTAAGGGCGTATATTAGAATATAAATTGGCTAATTGAACTATTACTCCGACTAATTCAGAGTTCCAATTTTATTAATATAGCGTAATAATACTAATTTAATAAGGACAATATCGAAAGTATTCTATAGGGCAAGCCCTATATAAATCTATATATCGTTTATATATAGAACGGTCACTACTACGTAAAAATTAACCTAAAGATAGGCAAGAATAAGAAATACTATAATTATATCGTCTAAAAAATTGTCTACCCCCCCGGCCGTACCCGTATTATAGAGGCCTATAAAGTATTATAAAAAGCTAGCAACGTCCGCGCTAAATACCCTCTTCGCTAAATCTATAATAATTTATTTAATACTCTAACTTCTATAAATAAATTAATTAAATTAAGAAATATAATAGAATAAGCGCTATTATATTGTACCCCCCCTCTTCCTATCCTAATATTTTAATCTACTCAATTCGAATTAAGAATTATATTTACTCCCAACCTATAGGAGATGCTATTATATAATAAATATTAATTAACAATATACCTCCTATATTATAAATATAATCTTATTTATAATTTTAGCGAGTAAATTAATATTATTCCGCGCTATAATACTACGCATACTCCTACCTCTCCTATCCTTACCCCTTCGATATTTAACCTCCTACCTTCTATAATCCCCGTTATTAACTATACGTTTTCGCCTTCCCGTTCTCTCCCGTCCGTTATTAAAGCACCTATCTCTCAGGCCCAATTTACCGAGCTAGTAGCGAGAGTGGCGAAACTAAAGGTTAAAGCGGAGGAAAAGAAAGAGAGTAAGAAAAGGAAGCGGGATTTATAGGATTATATTAATAATAATTAAATAGGCACGGGCTCTACTAATAATAAAATAAAATTTGCCAACCTCCGTAAAAGGCTTATCCGCTCTATTATTAGTTCTATTACCGGTACTAAGAATTCGCCGTTTAAAAATTAGTAGTAGGATAAGGGATATATTTATAAATAGAAATAAGGGTATATAAATTAGAAGTAACGTATATAGTATTATAATAGACGGTCCCGGCGTATATTACTTATATTTTAATATACTTATTAATTTAAAGGGTTTTTATTACGTTTATTTTTTATAAAGTAGTATAATTTAAGAAAAGGGGTTATTAAAAGTAAATAGGTATAAATTAATTAATAATTTTAAAGGTTTATAAAGCCTTTAATTCTTTTAATATTATTAAGAAAATAAAAGGAAGGATAGCCCCCTTAAAAATAAAAGAAAGGAAGGTAAGTAATTATAAATAAGATATAGAAGTAATAAGAAAGCAACCCGAACTTCGCCCTACTAAATAGAACCGTTAAATATATTCCGTAACTTCGACCTCTTTAAAGAAATTAACCTCTAAATCTACTCTTTACTACCTTAATATAGAGAGTAAATTAAGAGGTAAAGTTCTATTTCACCTTTTCTTATTTCTTAGTAATTAATAGTAATAATTTAATAGGTCTATTTAATTCTTATAAATAATTCCTACGAGCTATAAATCTATACCTTACTTATATAATTATATAATAAGCTCTCTTCCTTTATTAGGGCGGTTTCGCTCTATTTCATTATATTTATTCTTTTATATAATTATTTAAATAATTCCGTTCAATACGCCAATATTATATTTCTATACTATTCTATAGTATACGAAGGATCTAATTATCTAAGTCAAGTAGGGATAGATTTAAATTATAAAGATAATTACTATAATTCGGATTCGAATTATAGCTAATATCTTCTCCTTATTATCGAATGAACGTTTACTATTTATAATACCTTACGTACTAAATTCGTTATAAATCCATTATTTTATAATAAGGCATTTGGAGAGAGGCGGTACCTATTATATATAATTATATAAAATAAATATAAAGAAATATATATATAAGAAGAAGAACCAATTATATAAAAACGGGATATTATTACTAATATAAATAATAAATAAGTCTTTTATTAGCGCCCCTATCTTTATAATAGACTACAAGTACGCTATATTTTTATATTTACTAATTTATTTAAATATTAAGTAGTTAAGCCGCGGCGATATAAGTCTCTTATTTATTTACTTATACTAAACTTTTCTTCCCCCCAATCGTATATATAAAGAATAGATAGGTAATTATATATTATTCTTGATACTTAAGGATTATCGGCTTTATAGGATAATTACTAATCGAGAATATCGGCATTGTATATATATTCGACCGGTGAAATCTAGCCCTATAAGTATAATTCAAACTCGTTTTCGAAGTAATATAATGAAGGGTAATAGTTAATATATTATTAGTGCCGAATATAGTCGCCGTAGAAACTATTGAACAGGTTAATAAGTATAATATATATAGGACCTCCTTTAGTTTCGCTATAATTATTAATCCACTTTATATTACTATAAGAGTTTTATTTGTAATAACCTTCCTATACCTTTCGTATATTACAGTATTTATAATACTTAGTAACCTATAATATAAATTATTAACCAACCTACTATAGCCTATAATTAGAATATAATACTATAGTAAATTAATATGCGTTTAATTGATATATTTATAGTAGGTATTTATTAAGTTCGATAGTAGCGTATTCGAAATAACGACGGAGGAAGATATAACTTTTGGTATTTAGGTTAAGGATATAGGAACGGTTATTTTTAATTTGGGTAGGTTAGGGAATGACTGTAAATAGAATATACGCAGCCGAATTAAATTCTATAATTAATTTAGAAGTAATACGGCCGTCCAATATAATTTATTATAAACTAATTCATTTAATTAGTAAGCCCCCCCCTCTCCTAATTTTAATATTATTATTAATTTTATTTTATTTTAATCTTCAATAATTATTCAACCCTCGGTTGAATTTCCCCAGCCTTTCCAGCCTTTCGAATTTCCTAAGGCTATTAAACCTTCTACCTATACTATAGAAATTTCTAATTTTCTTATTAAAATAATCGGAAATACTTTAATTTCTATCCTTCCTTTTAAAGTTAGTAAAATCCTTTATTTTATTTATATATATATATATATATTAATTCTTTTAGCCTAATTCAATTCGTAGAGAAATAGCTATTCCGAGAGCTTTTTTTTCGAAAAGAATTATTGTTCCTTCCTAATCCCCCTTTTCTCGCTCCCTTTCTTTATCCNATCCTTTATTTTATTTATATATATATATATATATTAATTCTTTTAGCCTAATTCAATTCGTAGAGAAATAGCTATTCCGAGAGCTTTTTTTTCGAAAAGAATTATTGTTCCTTCCTAATCCCCCTTTTCTCGCTCCCTTTCTTTATCCTCTTCTCCCCCTTTTAACCTTCGTCCTACTCGTTCTATTCGTTCTTCTATTAAATCGAAGAGAGTTGGCCGGCCTAAGGGTATTAAGGATAAATACCAACGGGTTAAAAAGTAAATTAAGAAATAATAGATAATTATTCTTTTTATATATTAATTTTTATTTTTTTATTTTTTTTTTATTCTTTTATCCTCTTATTTTTCCTACCTTTTTTCGTACCTTTTTTCCCTTATTTAATCTTTTTTTTTACCCATCTATTATAATCTCTATAATAATAATAGTCTTATTCCTTAGCTATATATCTATAGCGCCACAATTGGCATAAGGTACCTCTCCTAATTCTCTAAAGGAAAAACCGTTCGGCGATAAGCGCCGCCGGATAAAAACCCCTAATTCCGTTCCGGTTACGGGCGAACTATACTACTCCTTCCTAACTTTTAATTATAACGGTTTTTACCTACTACTATAGCGAATAAACGCGCTTTCTATCTCAATCCTCCTAATATTAGAATTATTATAATACCGCTCCCTTTACCCGCTCCTTCTTCTTATCCCTCGGCTTCTATCCTATCCCCATTTACTTTTATTTATTTTTATTTATTCTCCCGCTTCGCCCCCTCCCCTTTATTCTCTCCCCTTTCGTCCTATTTTCCTATCCTTACCATAGTTTATACTTATATAAAGGCTTCCTCTACCGTTTATATAAATTCCCCCGAACGTTAGCCTTAAATTTTCCTCCTCTTCCCCCTAAATTACTATATCCTTAAAATAGCCTCCTCTTTATTTAGCAACGCGCCCGGCCGTACCCCCGGTTATAATATTTATTAATTTAGTATTTAGATTAATTAAGATCTTTCTTACTTTATAGAATCTTCGTTTAAATTTAAAATTATACCCTCTACCCCCTACGCTCCTTAAATTCTTAACGTTCCTATAATTCCTTTTTAGAATCCTATCGCTATTACTTATACTCTATCCTATAATCCTATATTTTATCTTCCTAATGACCGGTAAAGTCCTTACTTTTATACTTCCGCATTTTCCTTAATTAATTCTATTATTTAATATTATTTACACTCTTCCCTACCTCGGCTATATTTTAAATTTCGCTAATTATATTATAAATACCCCGAATATTAATACCTTTAATTATAATAGTTTCCGGACTATATTCGCGGAATATATTTATATAGTTAATAAGCAAGGTAAATATCCTTTTTAATATTATAGTATTATTTCTCTCTAATATCGTTTAAATATTATATCCTAAAATATTCTATATTTATTCGCCGCTTTAAAATATATATTCAATATCCCCTTCGGCTATTACGATAAGCGTAACTATATTTAAATAGTAGCGGTTATTATTATAAGCGTTCTATCCGACCTTAATAAATTTATTAAAACCTTTTAATAGGTTTATATATCCTTCCTCGGCCCTATACATATTTATTTAACTGCCGACAATCTCCCGGATACGTTAGATACCTTCTCTTTTCTTTATTATTCTAGCGATTTAAAGGTTTTAGATTATAAAGAGAAGGGTTATTATAAGAAATCTATAATTAACTATCCTACTACTATTCCTCTTCGTATTATTTCCGCTAATATAATTAATAATAGTATTAGCCCTAATATTAATAGCCCCCCGGGTTCGCTTATAGCGTTCGATAGCCCCTATATTAAAATAAATCCCAGTTAGGACGAATAGCATTGCTAAATTACCCGCGATTTAGCGTAAATAAAGGAGATATTTTATACCCTTATTAATCGTATTTAAATATTAATTAAATAATTCTTCCGCGGTTCCGCTCTCTTTATTAAACGTAAACCAGAATTAATTCAACCAATCTCCCTACTATTCCCTTCGTTCCCGTATTTTAATATCCTAATATTATAAATAAATAAATAATTTTATATATACTTCGCGAATTCCCCGCAATATTCCCCCTCTAATTCGATTACTAAATAATATTTATTTAATTTACTTAATCTAAGCGCCTACAAAAGGATTTTCTCCGCTTTAATTCCATTATCTAAGTAAACCTAGAATTCTTCCTTTATTTATAACTAATCGGTTATTATTATTTAATATTCTTCTATCTATAAATACCTAAAAATAAAATATTTAAACATTTCCTCCCCGGCTCCGTACAAATAGAATAATATTATAACGTCCGGTACCTTCCTCTAAAAGAGGAAGGACCAAAGCCTAATAATTCTTATTCGGGCTTAAATAAGGAAGGAACTCTATACTTTTATTAATAAATACAGCTCATTATCGTCCTCTAATATTTAATTTTTCTTCTTTTTTTTCTTTTTTAACCTAATTATATATTATTTAATAATATCGTCGCTAAACTTCGTATTAAGGTTAATAATAGTAAATTTATACCGCCGACTTAATTTAATTACCGCTACCGCTATTTAATAATTATAGTACAATACCTATTCTCTTCTTATAGTATTTTCTAATTATTCCTCCCTATTAGTAGCAATCGGTTCTAATATCTACAACGGAGGTAGGGGCATCCCCGTTACCGAGGGCAGCCCCGTTACCAATATAATAAATTTCTCTATTAGCGCCTATTCTTTAGCCTATTTAATTTTAGCGGTACTACTTTCGGGTCGGTTAATAAGTAATTAATTTCTTACTCTTATTTAAATACAATTAATTACCTAAACTACAGTCCCTCGGACGAACTTAACTTAATCCATTCGGGTAAACCTCTCTTTAAAGGCCCTTACCCATTTATTAAAGTAGAAGTCGAATAATAAATAAAATATTTCCATCTCTAAATTCTATACCAACGTAATTTTATACACTCTAACAATAACTTTCAAATATTTAATTTAATATTTAGCTAACCCAACTACTATCCTTCACAATTTTTTATAAATTTTAATCGGTTAATAGAAGGTTAAAACTCTATATACGATAACGCTTCGAATATATTTAGTATAAATTTCCTTCGCTCGCGCAAAAGAATAGCCCTAAGTTTTCGCTACTAACCGTATTAAAATATTCGTCTACGTAATTATCTTTTTCTTTATTATTTTTACGTATATTTAATAATTAAATTTCCGGTCCAATTAGACCCCTAGGAATTTTATCGATTCCGTCGGTTAAAGTACTACTCTACTAATTTAGAAAATTTCTATCTTCGGTTCCTTCGTCCGCGTAAAATATATAAGCTCCGTTTTATTCGCTTCGAATTCTATCCCTTTTTTAACTACCTACTCGGAGTAAATTTCCTATACCGTTTAAAGAATTTTATAATTTTCTTCTATTATTTTAATTACCGCGATAATATTAGTATTATCGGTAAAATTAATTATAATTACGTTCCTAATTATAACTAACCTATAATATAATAGGGTAATAAAGAGAATAAAAAGGATTAATAAAAGGGGGGAACTTTAAAACACTCCTACTACAATATTATAAAGTTTAAACGTTTTATCGTTGAAAAAAAGGGAACCTTTTCTTCTAATAACGAAATTATCTATTTATTTAAAAAGCTATTATAGGAATTATATTTCCTATAAAGTATAAAGGAACTACCTATAATTAACTCTATTGAATACGCCCTTTAAATCGAAGAATATAAAAGATATTATAGCTTTAAATTTCTAAGCCGAATAAACTATATCGGTCACTACTCTAATTATAAACTTTATCGAACGGCTTGCCTAATTACCTATTTAACCTTCCGGGAGGAGATTAAACTCTTCCGTTACCTATATTAATTTTATAATAATTAATACTTCGAAGATTTTTCTAACGTTATTTAATAGCGAAATCGGCCTCTATACGCCGGTTAGCTTTTATTATTCGGTACTCTTTCTTAACTTTTTAAAAATAATTATTTTCGTATTTTTAAACTATTAGGGGAAATATCCGAACTAAAGGTTCGCTATAGCGAAAGCCATTATAACCTATTTAAATAATACCCTACAAATCTTTAAAAACCTATTTAAAAATTAATTAATACCTAACGCCTTATTTAACGCCATCCTTAAAAAGATATTTTTAATATCCTCCTTAATAATTTAATTATTAATAATTACTGGAGTATCGCTATTTAATAATTAAATCCAATCCGGTAAATAACCCGTAGGTACGTTTATTTTAAGGAAGAATTAGTCGGTAAAAATATTCGCTTTATTATTATAATCTTCGATTTCGTTTATCCCTTCATTAAATTTAAAGGTTAGTAGTTTAGGCGGATTTATTAAATAATAACTCCGGATTCGAATTTACCTTTTTAATAACTAAAATTTATTTAAATCCTTTAATATAGCGGCGATATAATTATACTACCTCGCCCTCTAAATCTTCAAAATAAATTATCGCTTCTTTACCATTATTTCTACAAACTCCCTCTAATTAGAAGGCGTTCTATTCCCGAACTATATCTACTATTTCCGCTTTATATTTTTTATCGCTATTTTATACTTTAAATTCTATTAATCCGCTTATTTTCCCCAACCTTTCTTCCGGTATAGGATAAATTCTTCTATAATATTAATAAATTTTCTATCGAACTTATCGAATATTAGTTCGAAGTCCTCTATTATAATAATTTCCTCCGGGACCGATATTTATTTCTCTATTACCTCCCTTACCTTCTTTATATTTATAAAATTCCAACTATAACCTCCTTCCTCTTCCACTTTCCCATTCTATTTTCTAATCTAAACCCAAATTTCTTAAAGGTAATAATCCGAACCAATTTATTTATATCGGTAAATTCCCTAATATTCTACTTCGATACTATACAATATCTATATATAATTAATTATTCCGTCTTTCTTTCTTCGAATTATATTACCGAACCGTATTAATTCCCCGCGAAGGATTAATTAACTTAGCCTCCACCGTCGTACTTAAATAAAGAGCCGTATAGCTCCCGGGCTAATTCTATTCTCTAAATCCCAATCGGGATAATAAAAGTTAAAATCCCCGACGATTATTTAATAGCCCCTTAAGGGTCCTTTTTCGAGGAATTCGAGGAGGGGAGACCCCTATTAATATTTTAGTATACTATTTATTAAAATAGGGGAATAAATAAAATAAATGGTTATCGGTTCTTATAAATTCTTAAATATTATTATAGCCTAGTCTTTTCCCAATCGGAAGTTTAAGTCTTTAAAATTCTATTTCTTATTTATATAAATTACTACTCTTCCTTTTTCTAAATAATTAATATTATAATACTTACCGCTTCACGGCCAGTAAATATCCTTATTTAAATTTCTACCCAACTCTTAGATCGCTACAATATTATAGGTCTCCTTTTACTTAAATAGAAATTTTCCTCTCTCGTACGATTTCCCTATATTCTAATAAAATATTTTTAATTAAATTATTAATTACTTTATAAAAAGGTTCTTTCTAATTTAATAGCGGATAAAATAGGGGTTACATCCTTAGCGGCGGTAACCCACGTAATAACAATAAAGCCGGTACGGGTATAGTCACTAATATTTTAAAAGTATATAAAAGTATTTATCGGGCTAAATTAACCTATAAATTTCGGCCGAAAGCTATTTCCGACTACTCTTTTAAGTCGGCCTCTCTTCGCGCTTCCAACAAATAATCTCTTTAAAATTACAATAAAACGGGAATTAGAAGGGGTATCGGAAATAGTAACGTCCTTTTTAACTTTAACTATCGGCTCTAATACCAATTTAACCGATCCTTTATAAATAATAAAGCCGCGGAGCCTCTCGGCGTACGCAATTAAAGCCTTCGTATAAGCCGCTTTAACGAACAGATATTATTTTTTATCGAAAATAAAATGCCCCGATTTTCTATATAATTTATAATAAATTAAAGAACTATCTTTATTCGAAAGGTAATTTATTTCTCTAAAGTAAGCCCTACTATATTTAAATTAACTATAACAACCGTAAATATCCTTCTAACAATAAAATTTTACTATATATCCGAATCCCTAATATTTAAAATACTACTAAATAGTAATTACAATTTAAAATAGTTCGTATAAATATACTCTACCATCCTAAAAGAAGAAATTCTCTTAGAGGAAAATCGCCGCCTTCGCGGACGCGACTTCGATTAAAATTATTCCCCTATCCTTTCCATTATATTTCTTCTAAATTTTTATATAAATAATATCCGCCTCCTTATTCTTCTCCTTCATTTTTTATAACGCCGAATCGTACAATCTTTCGTCGAAACTAATTTAAAGGATTCCTTTAATTAAAATTCCTATAATATTTAGGGTTATAATAGCCTCTATTCCAAAGACCTCCTTCGCCTAAATATAGTATTTCTAATATTATTTATATATAAATTCGTCGAAAATTATAATATAATCGCCGCTTATTACTATCCGGGTAACTATTCGGATTACTTTATTCAATCTCTCTTTTAGGGCGTTCTTAATCGCCTATTTTATATTTTCGTTCGATCGCTTAATATATTAGGTAGAAATTAAAATTCCTTTAATTATAAATTAATATTCGCGGTTAAAAGGGATAAACTTCGGGGTAATAATAATAATTAATTATTAGAAAGTAGCGCCGATCTTATTTAATAATTTCGTAATAATATTGGCCTATTTCTTCGGCGCTTCTTAAACGCCCTTCTTAAATTCCTTAAAAATATCCTTCTTTAAATCGTTAAAATCCTTTTTAGTAATAAATTAGCTCTCTCTAACCTTATTTACCTTAGGTATCCGGGACCTACTTTTTCTCGCCTAAATTTTTACAAATTCAAAAAACAACTTTCGAACCTAACGACGGTCCTTGGGCGAAACGGTATTATAATCCGTAAATTTATTTACTTAGGTAATAAATCTCTTTATAATTTTATTATCTTCTTCCGTTTTTTCCGAAATCTTTATAACGAATACGGCATCGGGGTCGTTATAATTAGAGAAGCCTCCGAAAGGGTTATAAACGCTATTTTCAAGTCTACGCGCGCCTCCATCAATTATTATCGGCAGCGACGATTCAACGCCGTCGCTACACTCGTCGTAGGACATCGCGAAGGGGGTAAATAACCCTCCTAAATCGATTACCGTTATCGGTTTTCGTTTTAGAGCACTTCCTAACCAGAAATCGGCGTTTCCGGTTTCGGCGTCGTTGATTCAATCTTTATTATAATCTCTATAGTATATAGTAAATCTAAAAATTGTAAGTAAATTATAATTATTTTAAAATATATATATACGAAAATTTATTATTAAAGGAAGATTATATTATATAGTATTTTATAATATTTAAATATATTATAATAATTTAAATTAGTATTTAAGGATATTTATTTTTATTAATAAAAGAAGTAAATAAAGAATTATAAATTTAATTAATATATAAAAGTAATAAATATATAGATTTATTTAATAAAGTATTATATATTATAATTTATAAACTATATAATTACATTCAAATTACATATTAATATATTAAATAATAATGGATTAAAGGTCTTATTTTAAATATAAGAATATTAAACCGTACTATATATATTAAAGTTATACTAATTATATTAGAATTATACTAAATAGATTAAAACCGTACTAATAATACTAAAACCGTACTTAATAGATTAAAATTGTACTAAAAATATTACAATCGTATTAAAAATACTAAAATCGTATTAGAAATACTAAAATCGTACTAGAAATACTAAAATCGTACTAGAAATACTAAAACTATATTAGAAATATAACGATTAATAGATTAAAATTGTACTAAAAATATTACAATCGTATTAAAAATACTAAAATCGTATTAGAAATACTAAAATCGTACTAGAAATACTAAAATCGTACTAGAAATACTAAAACTATATTAGAAATATAACGATTAAACTAAATATATACGGACTTCTTATAAGAGATATATTTATATATCTGTATTTGATATATTTAATATTAATAATAGGTTAATATAAAGAGTAATATTATTAATATTTATTTTATGAAATTATTTTAATTATATTAATACGATCCTATATAGATAAATTGCTTGACTTTAATACTTTAAAGTATTGGAAATAAAATGTAGTATATTAATAATTAATAAAAAATTAATAAATAATAAGGAAATAAATAATAAATATTAATAAATAATAAATATTTATATAATATTATCCCTTCTATATTCTTCCAATTCCTTATTATTTAAATCTTCTAAATTAATATCCTTATTATTTTTGGCTTCTTCTCTATAAATAATACTATTTCCCTTTCTAATTTCTTCCTTATAATTAATATTAATTATCATAGGGCTAGCCTATATTAT
The DNA here is from genome assembly GCA_009806015.1 of Neurospora sp. CHS-2018b. Classification (NCBI taxonomy): domain Eukaryota; kingdom Fungi; phylum Ascomycota; class Sordariomycetes; order Sordariales; family Sordariaceae; genus Neurospora; species Neurospora sp. CHS-2018b. Next base: position 41,916 of record RAOV01000055.1, read on the forward strand.
ACGTATTCGCTCACGTACCTTATACTAGCGCACAATAGCTTCTGAGACTACTATCGCGCTGCTAATTAACTGGCTATAGCGGCCCGCCAGGGACCCACATCGGGTCCACCGCTGGCCGCCCTTATAAGGCCAGTCTTCTAAGCACTCGTTTATACTCTCTCCCTTTCTCCTTCGTACAATTACGTATATTTATATCTACTATCTACCCTTTACCCGTAATATTAATATTATTATCCTCTTTACTTTCTTCTTCCTTTTCTTCCTCTTTACTACTAACAATAATAGTAATAGATTTCTTCTTATTTATTCTTCTTCTTTCCTTTTCTCTCTTTTATTCTATAGTAATAAATCTAGTATTAATACTTTCCTTATTATTATTATTATTATTACTACTACTACTACTACTAGAATCGTTATTATTTCCCCTTCTTTCTTTCTTTTCTTTTTCGTCTTTAAAAAAATCTTTAAAATTATTAAATAAATATTAATTAATTTTATCAATACTAGTAATTCTCC
>RAOV01000056.1:0-38066 GCA_009806015.1 Neurospora sp. CHS-2018b
TAACCCTAACCCTAACCCTAACCCTAACCCTAACCCTAACCCTAACCCTAACCCTAACCCTAACCCTAACCCTAACCCTAACCCTAACCCTAACCCTAACCCTAACCCTAACCCTAACCCTAACCCTAGCTAACCCTAACCCTAACCCTAGCTAACCCTAACCCTAGCTAACCCTAACCCTAGCTAACCCTAGCTAACCTAACCCTAGCTACGAAATATTAGTAGAGTGATCGGTTAGTTGAATTTATACCGACTCTAATTAAACGAAGAATTATAATATAATTAAGGATTAGTAATACTATTTATTAATCTTTATAGCCGAAGGTTTTATCTCCCTTGAACCCTCAATCTTTAAAAAGAAGCGTATCGGATTAAATTTAAAGAGAGATCGATAATTAATTGCGTAAAGAAAGGTATTAAATATTTAATTATTATAATTCCCTAAATAATTATAAAGATACGTATTTTAATATTCCCTTTACTTAGATTCGATCCCTACCTACCTTCCTATATAAGGATCTACTAGGATATCTTCGTATTCTAAATATTTGGGGTTTCCTAAAAATCCTTAAAAATATTAATAAGTTAAGGAGTATTAGATCTCCTATAAATATAGATATACTTAAACGTCTTAGGATTAATAATTAAATATCTATAATTCTAATAATTCGAAGAACGAATAATCTTATTAATTAATAAAAAAACGATTAAAGGAGGTAAATACTTATACCTATTTAAATATAATAAAATTCGTTACTAGGTAACGGATTAGACTAATTCTATTCTATATAATAAATTCCTATTAAAAATCTTAATCCTATTAAAAGGTAAATTTAATTCGATAGCTACGCTTTCCGAATAAATTTATTAATTTATTTTATTCGACGGATAGAAAATAATTTAAAAAGATTGTAAAATTATAATTTAGAAAATTTTCTAATTTAGTTTATAAATTACGAAGAACGATTTAACCCGAATATACGCTCGCGCTTAGAAATAATTAATTACTTATTAAGTAATATAATTTAGAAGGAATAATTTATAAGGTTGGACGAATAGAGAGCTTTAGAGGGAATTTTAGAAAAGACTTTAAAATTAAAGTAAAGGAAGTTAAAGAATAATAATAATAATAATAATAGGAATGCTGGGAATTAATTATATATATTAAATTATTATAAATCTATTTAAAAGATCTTTATAAATTCAAAGGGAAGTTTTAATTTAGAGTAGTATACTTTATTCTTTTTATAATAAATTATTTAATTTTTTCTATAATATATTTAAATTAGGGATACGCTTACAAAATTGGAGGGGTTTAATTAATTAACCATAATTAGGGATTAAAAAGAAGATTGGAAAACGAATAATTATATAAGTTAATTGGATGAATAATCGTTTGCTTACCTTAATAAATTTAATAAAATAATTATTTTAAGGAATAGAAATAAGAAGGAGAGACGAAAAAGAATAGAGAAGAAAGAAGGTAAAATATTAATTCTTTTTCTAAGAAGGGGGTAATTAATAGAGAAGACTATAATTATTCCTAAATTAGTTCATTAGTATAATTTTTATAAATAATTTAAAATACTTTATTAAGACTTCTTTTCAATTGAATTCTATTAATAATATTTTTATAAGACGTTTAATTATTTAATTTATTTCGAACTATATATTTTAAATTATTTATTTTTTTAAGGAAGAGAATGGCTTTATTTACTTATTAATTATTCAAGCTATAAACTTCGATTATTAGTAGATTAATTATTCTATCTTTCGTTTTCTCCGTTATTAAAAACAACCTCAACCTTTCTATTTAATATCGACGTTAATTATTTTAACCATTTAGGTTTATAATAATTATTAGTACTATTCTAATTAATTATTTATAATAAATTCTATTATAGTATATAATCGGTTTTATATTATATTAATAAATTAAGCCTATTTTAATATAATTAAGAATTTTAAAAGAAGAAAAGGCGTTCACTCCGCGGGCACCCGGGTCGTCTTACACGGGCACCCAACCTTATACGGGCACCCAGCGGGTTAGGGTTTAACGTGTGTATTTTTTTTTTCAATCCTTTAATACAGTTAGATAGTAATTATACAACAGCATTTCCGTGCAAACAGTGCAAAGCCTATTTAGCTAGTGGGTCCCTCATTCACCCCTCTGTGCACTTGGTGATTTCCTTTCAACCTCCCTTCTTTTTGCTCCCTCTTTACAACCAGACTACCTTTAATCACCAGAACAAGATAGAATCGACCGCACGTACGTAAATATCAATCGTATCAATTACTAGAAGCATTTGTTAACCTTCTTAAAGCTTCAAAATACTGCGCGCAAAGATAGCGCCGCCCTAGGAACTAGATGCGCCCATCGACCTCACCTACGGTAAACACCATGCCAAGCATCACGAAATTACCTCTACCTTATTCTCCATCGTTAATACTATAGTCTTTCGCAGTGTAAATGAAGGCTATAAAACTATCCCATGTGCAAAACATTGTGTGCCATAGAAATCTCTATACAAAACTATGTCGTTGAACATCGCTGTCATTTTTTTATGTGCGTGTAACACGATGGAAATTACGATGTAAATGCTATTTTACGTTAAAATTACTTAAATTCGGGTGCCCGGATAGGGTTGGGTGCCCGTGTAAGACGACCCGGGTGCCCGCGGATGAAATGCCGAAGAAAATATAAATCGGTTACGCCTATTAAATATAGGGTAAATAAAAGCGATTGGATAAATAAAAAAGGTATAACCGACCTTTAAGAGGAAAGTATAATCTTTATATTAAATAAAATTCCTAAAAAAGTACGACTTAATTAAATAATTCCTTCCTTATAAATTAATTTTTAAAATTTCTTATATTAAGGAATTTTATAAAAATCGAAAAATTGTAATTTAGACCGTCAGGTCGTACCTTCCCTAAATTAATAGTTAGAGGGTATATAAGGAAGGAGTAATAGAGAATAATAAGAAAAAACGAATAATAAAACTATTTAATCGTCCCTACCTTCTCGTTTCCTTTTTATAAGTATAAATAAAAATGTATAAAGCCTACCCCGTTTAAAAGGCGCCCCCTAATAGAAATTCTTACTTTTAAAACCTTTTATAAAAGTAATATTTTAATTAATAATTTAAATACCTTCCTATAATAATTTATAAAGGAAATTAAATATTATTTTATAGAATATTATTATTATATAACTCCTTATAATTTAATAAAAAATTAATATTAATAATACGAATTATATTAATATTATTCGAATAAAGGTTTTACCTTTACCGGGCAATATTTAAAATAATCTTAGAAGCGTTAAAAAATACCCTATAAATACTAAAGGGTAAACATTATAAATAATTAACCGTTAGCTAAATTTATTTATAAATTATCGGGGGTACCGGCTAATTAAAGAAGCCTTCGGGCTAAACCTTCTATATTAAACCTCTTCCTAGGGCGTATAAACAATATATAAAAAGCGTTCTATATTTCCTATTTTCTTACTATTTATATACTAAGGAATTTAAGAAGAGAAAGTTAATATATATTTCGAAATAAAATTAATCTTACCGGACGAATTTCGGACCGTCTACTTTTATAATTTAGTAAATTCTTCCGCTCGCTTACGAATAATTAGCCTCTTTAAGCGTATAATAATTATTTAATTAATTCTATTTATAATTATATATTTATTTTAAAGATTAAATTATATATATTTGAATTTAAGTATTTAAACCGCGAAATTGCGAATAGTTTATTAATTTAATTATAATTTATTTAATAGTATTTTACTATATAAATAATTAATACAGTAAAAGTATTAAGGCCTTACGATCTAATAATATAGTAAAGTAAAGTAATAAAATAAGTGATAATTCTTAGAAGAAGAGGAAGCTTAGGAAGCCAAACTATACCTAAATTTTATATTTAAATAGGGCGATTAATAAATTATAGGTAATAAAAGTCTTTAAAAACCTTTATCCTAATAGTAAAGGCTAGTCCTTCTAAAATTAAATTAAATTATTTTATAAAGTATTAGAATCCCTTAGATTCCTATATTAATAACCTTTAACCCTTCTAAAAGTAATATATATAACCCTAACCCTAACTTTGGAAGGGGTCTATAATTAAAAATTAATACCCTTCGAGGCTAATTAATAATTTATAATAATTTTTCGAATTGTATAAATTTATATTAATAATAATTTATTTAAATTTTTACCTTATTAATTTTCAACGGCTAGGTCTTAGTTAATTATATAGTAATAAGTAATAGAGGGTTAGGGTTCGACCTCGGAGAAGGAGTTTAAAAAACGGTTACTATATTTAAAGAAGGTAATAGGCGTGTAAATTACCTAATTTTAATATAGGGAAGTAATAATAATAGGTATTAATATAAAACTCTTTTAAGTCTTACAATTAAAATAAATATAATTTAAATCTTTTTATAAAAGATAATTAAAAGCTAAATCTAATATTAATAATTATAATAATTTTAATTCCAATAGTATATATTAAAATTATTAAAATTAAAAAGTTTGTAATTAAACTTTAGGCCCGGCTTATTAGTCTACCTTATTATATATATTAATTAAATTTAGCCTTTTTTTCTAGAGAATTATATACCTTTTACTAAATATATTAAGGAATTAGGACTTTTACTATAAATAAATCAAATTGTTTGATAAAGGCCTATATTTAAATATATTAATATAGAATAATAGAATATAACGTATAGTTCTATTTTATTAATTGCTAGGACTACTATAATAATTAATAAGGATAATTAGTAGTATTAATATTTAATTATTAAAAGTAAAATTCTTAAATTTATTAAAGATTAATTATTGCGAAAGTATTTACTAAAAATATTTTTATTAATTAGGAATAAAAATTAAGATAGTACTATTTTTTAACTTATTTAATAATTTAAAATAAATTAAAATATTTAGGCTCTAAAAGGAATATAGTCGTAAGGCTAAGATTTAAAGAAATTAATAGAAGGGTATTATTGAGGGTAGAATTGATGGTTTAATTTAATTTAATATAGAGAAATTTATTAAATTTAAATATAATAAGGATTAATAAATTGAAAACTCTTTTTTAATTTCGTAAATAGTAATATATARCYGTTTTTAATTAATAGAATAATTTATTTATTTAATTATAATAATGAATAAGACTTTGACTTATTAAATAACCTATATTATTTTAATAATATACTAACTTTTTAAAAGGATTATCGGTTTAAGCCGATARAAATTTAAAATAATAATAAATTTATAATACCTCTAAATATTTTAGGCTGTATACGTACTATATTAATATAATTAGCGAATATTCCCTTAGCYGGAAAGTCCGGGTAATTTTATTAAATTATATYGTATTAAGAATAAAATATTATAATTATTATACTTTAATAAANAAATTTATAATACCTCTAAATATTTTAGGCTGTATACGTACTATATTAATATAATTAGCGAATATTCCCTTAGCCGGAAAGTCCGGGTAATTTTATTAAATTATATCGTATTAAGAATAAAATATTATAATTATTATACTTTAATAAAAAATCTTTAATAAGCGTAAATTATTAATTTATATTAATTACGTTTTTACTTTTTATATATATTATTTATTACTATTATTAATTAAATAATYTAATAAAGTTTCCGGACTAGTCTAAGGAGGTCGGTAACGACTATTTAGGGCCGGAAAATTATTTAAATTTAATTATTTAGAGGAAATTCAAATTATAGTAAARTTTCCGTTAATAAATTAACGGAAGGATTATTATAAAATYATAAAACTCATATAAATTATTATAAATTTTACTTATATAATTACTTCGGCCTTAATAATCCGGAAAGCCTTTAAGCCCCCGGATCTTTRGGTCTCCCGTTTATAGGAAATTACCYRTTAAAATACCGAAATTAAATTCTTAATATTTTATATCTTTTTAAATAAAATTTTAAATAAATTAAAACAATTAATAATAGATCTCTTAATTTCAATATYAATAAAGAATATAGCGAAATATAATAAGTAATATAAATTATAGAATTTAATAAATTATCGAATCTTTAAAYATATATTAYATTTATTAGTGTTCTAGCGAATATTTATTCGAACATTATTTTAATTATTAAATTCTATTTATATTAAAAATTTATAATTAYYTATAATCATTTAAAAATARTAGTAAATTCGCTAATTATATTAAGTATAATAATTCTATATCGTTCYAATTATRTAACGGGTTTTTAYTATAAAACCGGTCAATTTCTAAAATTRACTTCGGATTAAATAGGAATACCCGTTRAACTTAAATATATTAATAAATAGAACCAAAAAAATTGATAGGGATTACCCTAATAATAGTAAATAAAGTAATATTAATTTAAATTTAAAATCTAATTTTAATTTAAATTATAATTTATAAAGGAAATTTATAGTATTATAAAAATTAAAAGCCCTATATAATCGGATACTAATTTAATATAAAATTCTTTTAACGAATCGAATAATTTAGGAATACTATTGAAAATAGGAGGTAAATTTCTTTTAAAATTAAATATAAGTTAAAGATTAATAGTATATAAATAAAATAATCGAAAAAAAAAAAAATATTTTAAAGAGAGGGTTAAATAGTAGGTAAGATTATTAAAAGGGCAGCGTTTTTAACTAAATTTATACTATTCTAATTATTTAACGTTTTCGCCGGTATATTTAGGATGGTTTAAATTAATATTAATTTTAATACGAAGATAAAAATTTAGAGAATATAATTCCTTTAAAAATATTATAGCCCTAAGTATAATACCGTCGCCGGGACCGAAGTTTACGTATTTATAAAAATACTAATATAATAATTAATAACGATTNGGTTTAAATTAATATTAATTTTAATACGAAGATAAAAATTTAGAGAATATAATTCCTTTAAAAATATTATAGCCCTAAGTATAATACCGTCGCCGGGACCGAAGTTTACGTATTTATAAAAATACTAATATAATAATTAATAACGATTTATTTTAAAATATAGATTAAAGAATTAAGGTTTTATATAAATATTTAAATATAAAACCTATACGTATAATAAAATTAAAAATAAGTAAGAGTTTTAAAGTATTATTAATTTATTTTAATATATTCGAATAGATTTGAATAAATACGTTAAGTAATAAATTTGAAAAATAATTAATTATATTTAAATAGGGTGAATTTAAAAGAAATTTTAATAGAAATTTATAATAATTTTAATATATAAATCGATTATTAAATTTAAATATAGAGGTAAAAAATTAATCGAATTATTTAGTAGTTAATTACCGCCGAAATTCCCTTTAGAATTATAATATTATTTTTTAATTTTATAAAGTAAAATGAATAATTAGGGATTTAGAAGCGCTTTTTAGCCTTTATTTATTCTTATTCTTTAATTAAATATAAATATTCGAATATACTAATATTAGTAGGCTATTTTTAATAAGTAGAATTAGTAATACGAAGTAAATTGAATGCGGAATTAAAGTATTGGAATAGACGTTTATTAAATATTATAAAAAGCGTTAATATATTTTAATAGTAGGATAGTAGTTATAAAAGTCGGAATTTATTAAGAATTATATAATAATTTACGTATTAAATATATTAACCTTAAAAATAAATAGTATTTAAACGTTCTATTTATATTCTACTTTTAGAAAAAAAGTTTTTTTAAATAATAAATAATTATAGAAATTATAACGAAATTTAAAGCGTAAGCCTAAATCGAATAGCCTTTAATATAAATTTTAGTAATAGTAGTAAATATTTTAATAAGAATTTAAAGGACCGAAGTAGGGAATAATTCTATATAAATAGTAATTAAATATAAGTTAATTAATCCTAAGCTATAAAGAAGTTCTATTTCAAAGGGGTATTTATATTTTATATAATAAAAGGGAAATTAATTAATATTTTAATATTTAAATATAAATTTTATATAGTAACGTAATTAAACGTATAGACGACGGCGGGAGCCTTAAATAGAATTCTTTTTTCTATTTTATAATTTATTATTTTAAATATAATTTATTTAGAAATAAAGTTTAAAAATTAAAAGAACTTAATATTTCTATTAGGTCCCGTATAGTTTCAATATTTTTTAAAAATTAGTAGAATAATTTATTTAGAAATAAAGTTTAAAAATTAAAAGAACTTAATATTTCTATTAGGTCCCGTATAGTTTCAATATTTTTTAAAAATTAGTAGAAGGGAATAATTCTTATATTAAAATATATTTATAATTATAATACGTTTCTAAAGTAAATAGCCTCTAATTAATAGAATAATATAAATAAGGGAAGTCGGTAAAATAGATCTATAATTTTAGGAAAAGGATTAATTTTAAAAGTTAAATATATTAAGCTTTAAATAAACGCTTTAAGAATAAATCGCTACTAACCGGTTAATTAGCCGGCGGCTTTTAATATCTAAATATAAAAGCCTTTACTAAACTTCGGCTATCCGGCGTACGTTTAATAATTAATTTAGAACTAATATAAATAGAGGGAATTTAATTATTTAATTAAAATATAGTATTCCAATAATTAGAAGATAATATTAATATAATATAATTTCTATTGAGTATTCTAAATATTAAAATAATTCTTTTTAATTAAATATGAATAAACGGCGGAAATAATTATAATTCTCTTAAAATAATTAAATACTTCGTTATTTAATTAATAATACGTATAAATAGATTAATGAAATCCCTACTATCCTTATCTATTATTTAGTAAAATTATAATTAAGGGAATAAATTTAATAAAATTAGTAAGGAAAGAAACCTTATTAAATTTAATTCTAATTTAATATTATAAAAATTATAAGAGGTATAAAATAAATAGGAATTTTAATACTAGTAAAATACTACTACTCTTATTATTTTCTTACTTATTTAATTAAATAGGGTTAGATTTATATTTTAATTTTAATTTTAAAGTCTTTTACAGGCCGATTTAGGTTAAAAATATTATTAAATAAGGAATTTAACTAGGGCAGTATATTTATTAAATTATAATATAAGTATTTTAAAGGGGAATTATAAAGAATAGAAATTTCTAATAGAATAAAAGGGTAAAAGTCCTTTTAATTTTAATTTTCAATATAAATACAAATTATAAAAATATAATATATTAATCCTTTAATCCCTTAAAATTTGAAATTAAAGGTATTANGGTATTAAAAAAGTTATTATAGGGATAATTAATTTATAATAGTTAAATATTTATAGTAATATTACTTTTTAATCCTTCGATATTAATTCTTCTTATTATACCGAAATATAATTCGGTAAGTATTAAATTATTTAYTTATTARTAAAAAATATAAATTAGATTTAAACCGTTATAAAATTAATTAGTTTTACTTTACTAATAACTTTTTTATAATAGTAATTAAATTTAAATATAAGAGAAACCGCTTATTTAAATAATTAAGTTTTATAATTATTTAATTAAATAGTACTCTAATACTATTATTTATTAAATAATAATTAAATACTTGTAAATTCAAATTTATATTAGAATATAATAATATTTCTAATACTTTATAAATGTATAAGAATTGGCTCCGGCCTTATATTCCAATAAACGCTTTCTTTATTAGCTTCGAAAATAGTTAGTAGTAGTTTATAAATTATAATTTTAATACGTATTAGATTAAATCTTTTATAAATAATTTAAATATATAAAAGGGATTTATAAATAGTAGAATAACTTTATTATTATAATTTATTAAANCGCTTTCTTTATTAGCTTCGAAAATAGTTAGTAGTAGTTTATAAATTATAATTTTAATACGTATTAGATTAAATCTTTTATAAATAATTTAAATATATAAAAGGGATTTATAAATAGTAGAATAACTTTATTATTATAATTTATTAAAGGTAAGCCCTCCTTTATTTAAATTTCCTAGTAGAAAGGTCTATTTAATAAATAGGTATTTATTAAGCAGTTTCCCCGAAATTTAATTATTAGAATTCGAGAGGGCGAAAACGCTTTATTAGAAAGAAAGTAGAGAGTAAATAGAAATAGGAAGGGTATTTAATTAAATTTAATATTATAAGTTCGACGGCTATCCCTTTTTAATATATATATATATATAGATTCGGGAGGGGATATAGAAGCCGAGTATAAAGAATTTATTATATTAAGTAATAAACTTATAGAAGGTTTAATAGTTATAATATATACCGGGAAAATATTAATTAAAATAGTATATATAGGCTTAAGCCTCTATAAATTTTAATAATTATATTAAATAAAGTAAATAAAAATAATTAACCGAATGGGGGCGGGGTAAAAGTAATTAAATAGGCTAGAAATTTTAATTAAATAATTTTGGGTAAACGTATTTATATTATATTAAATACAATTTAATATAAATAAATATATTTAAATTATATAAAGTAATATATATTATAATATAGTTAAATAAGTTCTTAGAATACTAACTACTAAGTAATAGGGTATTAGTATTAGGTACTTAATATTATAATATATTGGATAGAATAAGGCTTATATTCCTATTGATAGGTTGTACGGATTAGGAAGGCGGCGACGACTAGTAATTTTAATTTATATATTTAGAATTATAATACCTTCGTTTAACTACTTCCTTTTCCTCTTTATATTTAATATTACTTTAATTTGTAGCTTCTAATCTTATAGTTATATCTCTCGTAGAATTATACCTTTATAATATAGAGGAAAAAGAGTAGGTAAAAGCGTCCGGGTATTATTTCTTTTATAAATAGTAATTATATTAAATAAATAGGATTTAGGCTTTTATAAGGTAAATAAAAATAATAAAGAAGTTTAAGGGAATTCAAAAGTCGCCTTTTAATTTCTATTAAGAAAGGGGTATATAAAGAAAGGGTAGGGGGTAATAGGGGGTAAATAGGTAAAGAAATTAAATAGGGGGGAAGAAGGGGTTTTAAAGGTTAATTAATTAAATAAAAATATTTTTAATTTCTTAAGCCTTTTAATTTCTATTAAGAAAGGGGTATATAAAGAAAGGGTAGGGGGTAATAGGGGGTAAATAGGTAAAGAAATTAAATAGGGGGGAAGAAGGGGTTTTAAAGGTTAATTAATTAAATAAAAATATTTTTAATTTCTTAATTAAAAGTTATAAGAAAATAAGTAGGAAAAAGTTATATAGGATTATATTTTTATATTAGGTAAAATTATAAAGAAGAGGACTATTTTTTAATTTTTTAAATAAGTTAGAAAGTAGGTAAATTAATTTAGCTAGTAAAGGATTATTTTTTAGAAAGGGACGAAATCTTTTCCCTCTTTCTTTCCTTTTCCTTTTTTTTCTTTTTTTTTTCTTCCTTCTTTCCTTTTTTTTCTAATTTTCTTTCTTTCTTCACTTTTTTTTTTCTTCTCAACTTCTTTTCCTCTATTCCCTTTCTTTTTTTTCTTCCCTTTTTCTTTTTTATTTTCCTATTCTTTTTTCTTTTTTCCTTTCTTTTTCCTACCTTCCCTTTTTCCTTTTCCTCCCCTTTTTCCTTCCTTTTTTTTTTCCTCTTTCCTTCTTTTCCCCTTTTTTCCTAACCTTTTTCTACCTTCCTTTTTTCTCTTTACCCTTTTTTTTATTTTCTTTTCCTTTCCCTTTATTTATACCCCTAGTTAAATAAAGGAAGAAATCCGGGTAAACGGCTAAATATAGGGCTATTAAAGAACGTAGTAAAATATTTTATATAATTAGTAAAATAATTAGCGTAATTCTTAATAAAAAGATTACTTTTATTCTTCTTCTTCTTTTTATTCTTTTTTTCATTATTATTATAGTAGGTCTTTATAAGTAAGGGTATAAAGTAAATAATTATTTAAAAAAGGATTTAAATAATAATTAAAATTTAAATTACTTTTACGTTAAATAATATAAGTATAGCCGAATAAAGAATTTAATATATANCTTTTTTTCATTATTATTATAGTAGGTCTTTATAAGTAAGGGTATAAAGTAAATAATTATTTAAAAAAGGATTTAAATAATAATTAAAATTTAAATTACTTTTACGTTAAATAATATAAGTATAGCCGAATAAAGAATTTAATATATATATTATAGAATATATATATAATTAATTTAAATTAGAGGTATATAATTAATAAATAGAAGTAAAATAAGTATTTAGGGGTTATATAATATATATAAAAAATTAAAAGTTTTAAATTAAATTAGGAAGGGTATAAAGTTATAAGGTGCTTCGGTTTAATCTTCAAATAATTAGTATTGCCTAGGGGCTATATATAAAAGACTCTTTCGTTATTTACCTCTATTTATACTATAGCTAGAGTATATAAAGGGAAAGGAAAACCAAACGGTAGTCTGTTAAGAGATTTGTCAAAGGAGGAAGGAAGCGATTAGTATGATGGCTATAAACGAAGATAAGTCCCGCTAAAAGGGAATATTAATGGGATTTTAGGGGAGGTTTTAACGGTTGATATTTCTTAACCGTTGTATAACGCTCCCAACCGTTAATATTTTTTAAGCGTTGAAAATTCCTAACCGTTAGGCCGGAAAGGACGCTAAACTCTCAACCCGCTATAAGACCTTAAGAAATAATAAAAATCTTTTATTTTAAGAAGGTATAATAAATAAGAAAAGGAAGGTAGGGGAAGAAAACGGAGGAAGGGAAAGAAGGAAATAAAGAAGGAGAAAGAAGGGGAGAGAAGGGGAGAGAAGCGGGGTTAATAAAGTAAAAAAGCTGAAGTATCTAGCGTCTCCCAACTTTCCTCTTATAACTATTACTACTACTATTACTACTAACGAAGAAGGCTATTACACTCCCAAGTACGAATGTATCCTATTTTCAATTCCTAAACTAACTTTCATTTACATTATAAATTCAATTGCCCTAATAATAGCGACGATAATAATAATAATAAAATCCTCGATATAAGGTATAATAGTAATAAACTTAGTAGTAGTAGACTTCGTACTTTTAGATTTAGTAATTTTAGCATTTAGGTAAGCGACGGGGAATTAGACTTAATAGTTCCTAAGTTTGGACTTAGGTTGGTGACGGGTATTTAATATATAGCCTAGAGTGGAAGGAAGGAGTAGATAACTACCTTAATTAGATATTTAAACGAAGAAAGAATAGATAAAAAGTAAAAGAAAGAGTAAATCCTAAATACGCTAACTCCCGCCCTCCCGCCTATACTAGAATTTTATTAGGTTACAATAGTTAAATATTTTTAATAATTATTTTTTTCTCAACGGTTATATATATATAGGGATTGTTAATTAAGCTACGGTTATATATAACCAACCGTTGAAACCAACTTAAATATCCCGTTAATAAAGTCGTAGGCAACCGGATAACGAACCTCAAACGGCTTAGGAAGAGAATCCAAGTCTCCGACCGCACTAATATAAACATCGATCCTATACGGCTTACCTTCCTTCTAAATAATTTATCTCATTAGCCTAACCTCTATAATTCCTTCGAAAGGAAATTAATGAATATACTTAGAATCAACGAATAAACCGAAGTTCCGAAGTCTATTTAAAAACATAATCGAACGTACCTTTACAACGGGATCCTTCAAGAGACCCTATTCAAATATTTCCTTACAGCCTATAAATTTTCCCGAATTCTTCTATTTATACGGGCGTAAGGCGTAGACTAGGAAGGAGATACGCTCTAACTTAAGTAATTTTAGCAACTCTCGCCATTCTACATTATTAGAACTAAAATATATAATAAGATCGTTACCAAACCGGCTTCTAGTATTAATAAAGGCAATTTCCAATATCTATAGGCTTTTCAAACCAACGAACTACTTTAAAATAGGCATTTAATATAATATTCTTTCTACCTATTTAAATTTAACGAACCGGGTATATTTAAATGAAGACCGGGCTTCTATATCCTTTAGATTATTTATATCCTACTAAAGAAACTAATCTAACCTTTTACTTTCAACGAACTAATATAAACGAATATATTTAAAATACGCTATAAAGAGATTGGAATACTTTATATACTATATAGTAATAAAGATTCGCATATCTATCCCGTAATAATAAATACTTTCGGCAGGGATAGGCTAGCCCTCGGTATAAATAATATAGGCCTACGTCCGAATAAAATATTCGGGGAAAATTTTGTATCGTATAAGTCGGTAAACGGAAATTAAAATATAAATTAATTTTATATAATCCCCAACTAATTTCCCCTTGCGCTAAGCTTCTACGTTATATTCCTAAGCCCTAATAATTATTTAAGCCTCCTTATAAATTATTAATCTAATCTCTATAAATAAATAGAGGAGAAGTAAATACTATAATTAAGCTTCTATTAACGAGAAGTATACGTTAAATAATTAGTAAGTTAATAGAAGGGTACCTATAATAGGGGATAGAAGGGTAAATATATTAATTTTATATTTTACTATATCCCGGGCGAGCCTTGCGGCTTTAACCTTTCTTATCTCAATTAGCATATTAAAATCGAAAGGTAAAGAGGGAGGGTCGCGGAAGAGGGTAAATTCAAGAATATCGATCTACTTTAATAAAATTACAAAGGGAGACTAAAAGATAATGATTAGTAACGACCGAAGTTTGGAAAGGGAGGAGAAAGGAATAGCCTATAAGAGGTTAGAATTAAATAGGTCTATAAAAGACGATTAAATAAATAGGAGATATAACTACGGTACTTAATCTCTTATAATAAACGCTCAATTATTAATTATTAGCCTCTATTCTTTATAGACTGCTAAAGTAGGTTTAAATAGGGTGATATTTTAATATTAACCCTGGCGGTTTTAAAAGAATAAAATTAGTAGTACTATAATAACTAATATTAATTATACTATTATAAATCCTATTTACAAGTATAATTCAAGTTCTAGGCTTAATTCTAGCTACCTCCCGCAGTCCGGGTATAAAACCCAGCTCTGGTATCGAGCCTTCCCTTTTGGAATTTCTTCCCTTCTTTAATTTTTTATTTTTAATCCAAGTTAGTTAAATAATATTATTATTACTATTTAGCTACGCTATAATAAATGCCTAAGGTTGTAAATAGAAAAGGATAATAAATAGAAGCGTGGATATAATTCCTAAATTAATAGTAGGGAATAGAAGGTTTATAATATAAAAATATAATTATTAATACTAAGATTAATATATTAAAATAAATAAATTATAAAAGTTTTTCATTTTATTTTAAAGTATAAAATAAAAGTATAAATATTAAAGGGTATATAGTAGGGAATAGAAGGTTTATAATATAAAAATATAATTATTAATACTAAGATTAATATATTAAAATAAATAAATTATAAAAGTTTTTCATTTTATTTTAAAGTATAAAATAAAAGTATAAATATTAAAGGGTATAGTAAATAAATAAGGTTAATTTATAATTATAATAAAGATTATAGGGAGGCCGAAATTAATTCGTTTACGCCCTATAATCGGTAGGTTAAAAGGTAAGTATAATATAGGTAAAAACGATTAATTTATATAAGGAAGGTATAATTAAAATTAAATAGGGAAGGAGCGGATAATTAGCGCTTATTAAATATAGAGTAGGTAAAAGCGACCGAGTAAGCGAAGAAAGTGTAATTGACTTTTAAAAAGAAAATACAATTGAAGACTTTAAAAAAAGACGGTACTGAAGCGGGAAACCCTAAGTGGCAATAAGCGTTATCTGGGAAATAACGTATATTTAGAAAATAGTAATTATTTTCTAGATAATACTTGTCTCCTAGGGCCTTAGAAGGTAAAAGTATAAGGGATAACCCTCTATACTTTAGTAGGCTTTTTAATATTACTAAGGCGAAAGCGAACGCTTAAATTTGAATACCGTCGTTCGACCTTAGAAAATCGGAATAGTTTCAAAAAGTTTATTACAAATAAAATTCGAATGGAGAAGGTTACGAATACGAATAAAAACGAAGAACTACTTCATTAACCGTTTAGCTATTAAGCTAATTGGTTGTTTTTAATAGAAATGGCTGGTTCTTTCCGTTGATAAAAGGGATATTGGAGGTTAGAAGAAGGAGAGACTTTAAGACTTTAAGAAATTTCGGATTTCGGACCCGACCCAATTCCAAATTAAGGCTACTATAGTATAGCGTTTACCCCCTATAAGAAAGATAGATTAGTTTTTAAATATTAATTATAATTATTATCCAATAACTATAATATATATCTAGAAACAAATTTTCCTACTACGGTATAAATAAGTAGCGCTTACCGAATATAAAGTAAGTAAAAACGATTAAGTAGATGAAGAAAGCGCGACCGACTTTTAAAAAGAAAATACGACCGAAGATTTTAAAAGAGGAAGGTATAAGTCGATTATATTTATTAAATATAGAATAAATAAAAGTAATTAACTAAGGAAAAAAAATATAATTAATTTTTAAAAGGAAAATATAACCGAAGANATTTTAAAAGAGGAAGGTATAAGTCGATTATATTTATTAAATATAGAATAAATAAAAGTAATTAACTAAGGAAAAAAAATATAATTAATTTTTAAAAGGAAAATATAACCGAAGAATTTTTTTTTTCGAAAGAGGAAGGTATAAATAAGTAGTACTTACCGATAATAGAATAAATAAAAATAATTTAAATAAGTAAAGAAGGTACGACTAACCCTTAAGAAGAAAATATAATTTTTATATTAAATAAAATTCTTAAAAAGATATAACCTAATAATTTAGAGTAAAAACTATACTACGAAGAAAAGATAATAATTTTATAAGATTTAAAGGTAGAACCTTAGAGTTTAAAAGAGTAAATCAAATCGTCTATAGAGGGCCGTAATATTTATAATAAAATTAGATTTAAGAGCCTAAATAATTGCTATAAATATTTAAAGAATAGATTAAAAGTAATACCGAAGTATTACTTCTAACCTTTAAATTCCAAAGATTTTAGAAGGAGAAGGGGGAATAGATTTAGAAGTTAAAATTCTTAAATTAAAGGAGGGGATTTATAAAGCAAAAATAGACTTAGCGAAGAATAGATTTGGAGAATACAAATTTAAATATATTTATAGTAAGTAATATTTAATTTGAATTACCTATCCCTCTTATTTAAACGAAGAAGGAATTTTTACTTATTTATTTCTAAACTAGTAATACCCTTCGACTTATTAAAGCTAAGAGCTAATCTCCTCCTATTATTTAAATCTTTTTTTTTATAATAATTTTTATTATATAATATTAAGAAAAAAAATAGGAAAAAATTCTCTAAATTACTAATTAAATAATTCCTTCCCTATAAATTAATTTTTAAAATTTCTTATATTAAGGAATATTGTATATAACGATTAGGATCCTACAATTTTAATATAAGTACTACGAACCCTATTCGTCTTATTACAAGATTTATATCTTTAAGGATATATACCCTCTAATTAACTAAGTTAGAATTTAGAGATATATAATTAATTAATTAATTTATTACGGCTATTCAATTAGTACTACGATTTTTACGTATATTATTAGATTAAATAAGGAAGGCGGTCGAGGTTGGTAGAATCTAGTCCTATCCTATATAAAGGTATAATTTTAGGGCCTAGATTTTAACCTTTCCCTCTTTTTTTCTTTAATTTTAATTATTTATTTTATTTATATCTAACTACGCGATATGAAATTACGTAAGTTAGTGTATTATAATATTATAGAAATTGGTAAATTGTAATTTAAACCGTTAAATTGTACTTTTCTTAAATTAATAATCGAAAAATATATAAAAAGGAATAATAAAAAGTAATAGGAAAAAGTAAATAATATAATTATTCGGTCGTCCTTACTTTTTCGGCTCCTTTTTATAAATAAAAATAAAAATATATAAGGTTTACTTCGTTTAAAAAACGCCCCCTAATAGGGGTTTTTACTTTTAAAACCTTTTATAAGAGGAATATTCTAATTAATAATTTAAATACTTTCTTATAATAATTTATAAAGGAAATTAAATTTAATTTTATAGAATATTATTATTATATAACTCTTTATAATTTACTAGGGAATTAATATTAATAATACGAATTACTTTAATACTATTTGAAAAAAGGCTTTATTTTAATTAGGCTACATTTAAAAAAATTCTATAGGCGTTAGGGATATACTTTATAAGTACCGAAGGGTAGGCGTTATAAATAATTAATTATTAATTAAATTTATTTATAAATTGCTAGGGGTATTAATTAATTAAATAAGCCTTTTAATTAAATTCTTTATATTAGGCCTCTTTTTAAAATATATAAATAATATACGAAAAGTATTTTATATTTTCCTATCCTCCTATTAACTACGTTTTAAGGAATTTATAAGGGGAAAGTAAATATATATTTGGAAATAAGCCTAGCCCTATTAAAAGAATTTTAAACCGCTTACTTTTATAATTTTATAAACTCTTTTATTTATTTAAAAATAATTAACCTTCTTAAGCGTATAATAATTATTTAATTAATTCTACTAATAATTATATATTTATCTTAAAGATTAAATTATATATATTTAAATTTTAATAATTAAATTATAAAATTCCGAATAGCTTATTAAATTAATTTTATAATTTATTTAATAGTATTTTATTATATAAATAACCGTAGTAATTTTAGAATTAATATATATTAAAAATTTTAATTTTAAAAGGGGTATATTTATTAAATTAAAAATTAATACCCTTTAGGGCTAATTAATAATTTATAATAATTTTTCGAATTGTATAGCCTTATATTAGCGATAATTTATTCAAATTTCTACCTTATTAACTTTTGATAGTTAGGTTTTAATTAATTATAGTAATAATAGGTAATAAAGGGTTAAAGTTCGACCCCGGAGAAGGAGTTTAAAAAATAATTATTATATTTAAAAAAGGTAATAGGCGTATAAATTATTTAATTTTAATACGGGGAGGTAATAATAATAAATATTAATATAAGATTATTTTAAATCTTATAATTAAAATAAATATAATTTAAATCCCTTAACGAAGAATAATTAGAGGGCAAATCTAATATTAGTAGCCGCGGTAATTCTAATTCTAATAATATATATTAAAATTATTAAAATTAAAAATTTCGTAATTAAATTTTAGGCCTAGCCTATCGGTCTGTTTTACTATATATATTAATTAGGTTAGGCCGTTCTTTTTAGAAAATTCTATACTTTTTATTAAATATATTGGAAAATTAGGACTTTTACTATAAATAAATTAAATTATTTAAAGGAGCCCTATATTCGAATATATTAAGATAAAATAATAGAATAGGACGTATAATTCTATTTTATTATTTTTAGGACTGCTATAATAATTAATAGGTATAGATAAAGGTATTATTATTTAATAATTAGAAGTGAAATTCTTAAATTTATTAAAAATTAATTACTACGAAAATATTTACTAAGGATATTTTTATTAATTAAAAACGAAATTAGGGGATCGACGACAATTGAATACTATTGTAATTTTAATTATAAATTATATTAAATTAAAATCGGATAGTATTATTTTTTAACTTATTTGGTACGTTATAATAAATTAAAATATTTAGGCTTTTAAAAGAATATAGTCGTAAGGTTAAAATTTAAAGAAATTAATAGTTTTAACTTATTTGGTACGTTATAATAAATTAAAATATTTAGGCTTTTAAAAGAATATAGTCGTAAGGTTAAAATTTAAAGAAATTAATAGAAGGGTATTATTAAAAGTAAAGCCTATAGTTTAATTTGATTTAATATAAGGAAATTTATTAAGTCGAAATATAATAAAAATTAATAAATTAAGAATTCTTTCTTAATTTTAGAAGTAGTAGTATACTATTATCTTTGATTAATAGAATAATTTATTTATTTAATTATAATAATAAATAAGACTTTAATTTACTAAATATTTTATATTATTTTAGTAATATATTAATTTTTTAGAAGGACTATCGGTTTAGCAAAGTCCGGGTAATTTTATTAAAATGTATTATATTAGGGATAAAATCTTATAATTATTACTTTTCAATAAGGAATCCTAAATAAATATAAATTATTAAGTTATATTAATTATATTCCTACCCTTTATATATATTATTTATTATTATTATTAATTAACTAGCTTAATAATATTTCTAAATTAGCCTAGGAAAGTTGGCAACGACTACTTAGGGCCGGAAAATTATCTAAATTCGATTATTTAAAAGAAGTAAAAATCGTAATAAAGTCTCCGTTAATAAATTAGTAGAAGGATTATTATAAAATTATAAAACTCTTATAAAGTATTACGAACTTTACCTACATAATTACTTCGGCGTTAATAGTTTAAAAGGCCTTCAAGCCCTTAAATTCTCAAGTCTTCCGTTCGCAAGACGCTACCCGCTGGAATACCGAAAATAAACTCTTAATATTTTATATTTTTTTAAATACCCTTTTAAATAAATTAAATTTTTTTAATAATAGTTTTCTTAATTCTAATATCGATAAAGAACGTAGCAAAATATAATAAATAATATAAATTATATAATTTAATAAACTATTAAAGTTTTAAACGTATATTATATTCGCTAATATTCTAACGAATATATTTATTCGAATATTCTTTTAATTATTAAACTTGTCACGGCGTAACCAGAGGGCACGTTGTTGTACGACTTTGATTAACTTGGACTAAAGATAAGAAGTTGAAGAAGGAAGGAAACCCCAAAAGGGAAGGCTCGATGGGGATGACTGGGTTTTATACCCTGAACTCTGGGAGGGAGCCAGGCCAAGCCCAGAACCTGAACCATCTAAACCAAACCCGTAAATAGAAGCTACCTCTAGCTACCTCTAGAAGCTACCCGTAAATAAAATCTATAACGGCTGGTACTAGCTATCACATTACCCCCCCCTCGCAATAAGCTTCTATCCTAGAAGCGTCAAAATCTAATAATATATATAAAAATAGAAAGTACAATCTATTAAGTTTAATTCTACTTAAAACCGTAGCCCTAAGTTGAAGCTCTATTGAAACTATACTCTACTTTCTAATGCTCTTTCTACCTCCTAAGGAAAACTACTAAATTGAATATCAACAACAACCTCCTTCAACGAATTCCGAAGGTCTATATACCTTCCTATCCTTTCCTCTACTACTTCTGCTAAGAATTTTAATTATTGTAATTTAATTAGGGCTTCGCGTAGCCGGGGAACTATAATCACTATTATTTAGCTATAGAAAACAATATCGAAAAAGAATAAGAAAATTGAAAATAAAGAGATAAGAACCTTAATAGCAATGCAACTCTGCTGCATCTAAGATACTATCTAATATTGAACTAGGAATTCCTAGTACTTTAGTATTGGAATACTGTATTAGCGAATAAGGTAATGAGAAGCTGTTTATTTCAATAATAATGGTATTGTTGAGAGAGAGAGAGAGTAAAAAAAGCGAAAGAAAGGATAAGGAAATAATATGCTTAAAATTGGTTTAGACGGCTATATAATAATTAAAAGAAGGTTTAAAACAATAGGAACGTTGCTAAAGAGAGACTAAACGAATAAACTATATATTAATAATACGGCTCTACTACCGTAAACTTAATAATAATAAAGCTCAATAAGCTAACTTATATTTTTTAGGATATAGTTTAATTTAAGGCTTAAAAATAATAAAATAAAATAAGGCTCCGGCATTCTAGAAATAATAAAGATAATGCTAATAAAGGAAAAGGATAACGACGAGGAGGCGCCGCGCCTATAGTAATAATAGATAATTATTTACTATAAAGATTAGACGGAAATAAAATTAATATTTATATTCTAATAAGAATAGTAAATAGGGAGAGTATCTCCCAAATAAATAGTTCTTAAATATAGCTCTACTAGGGCTCGGAATTCAAATAAATAGGACACTTAAGGCTCTACTCCCCAAGTAAATAGTAAAAGCGGGGAGGGTGCCCCGCGAAGCACATAGACGAACCGACAATACGGTTCAAAATCGTATAATTATTAACAATAATAAACAACGCCGAAAAAAGCGTAATTTCGTAATTTTGCTCGCTATAAACGCCCACCAAACGGTATAACTCTACTACTTATACTCCTATTTAAATCCGTTTACTATATAGCTTTTGAGACAACGCTGCCACTATGTAGCAAAATAGATAATGGGATCTAATTTACGAATAGAGGCCTTTAGAAAATAGGCAAAAAATTGGTAGACAATATCGTTAATTTTCGACTGGCTAAGTATACGGATGGGATAGCCGTTGAGAAACGCCTGCCCGGTTGCCTAATAAAATTAGGGGGACGCGAAGATACTAGTGCAGGCAAAGTTGCGTAAGCTAGCCTTTCGGTATAAGTAATTTCGGCGATTCCAGACCGGTGTAAGCAAAGTTACGCAAGTCGGTTGGGTCGTATCTCAAGACTCTAGTATCGTCGTCGTCGATGTTGAAAGAAGAGTATTATTTACGACTTAGTTAGTTTCTATCGATGAAATTAGTTTGTGAAGGAACTTTTTGTAATATTATAGCGTAACCAGAGGGTACGTTGTTGTACGACTTTGATTAACTTAGATTAAAGATAAGAAGTTGAAGAAGGAAGGAAACCCTAAAAGGGAAGGCTCGATGGGGATGACTGGGTTTTATACCCTAAACTCTAGGAGGGAGCCAGGCCAAGCCCAGAACCTGAACTATCTAAACCAAACCTATAAATAGAAGCTACCTCTGGCCACCTTTGGAAGCTACCCGTAAATGAGATCCATGACGGCTAGTGCCAGCCGTTATAAAATTCTACTTATATTAGGGATATATAATTACCCGCGGTCCCTTAAAAATAATAATAAATTTACTAATTATACCGAATATAATAATTCTATATCGTTTTAATTATACGGCGGGTTCTTACTATAAAATTACTTAATTTTTAAAATTAACCTCGGATTAAATAAAAATACCCGTTAAATTTAAATATATTAATAAACGGAGGAAAAAGATTAATAAGGATTGCCCTAATAATAACGAATAAAATAGGAATAATTTACATTTAAAATTTAATTTCGGGTTTAAAAAAATGTTAAATAGTATATAAATTATTAAAAGGGAAGCGTTTTTAATTAGATTTATACTATTCTAATTATTTAATATTTTCGCTAGTATATTCGAAATAGTTTAAATTAATATCGGTTTTAATAAGAGGATAAAAATTTGGGGAATATAATTCCTTCGGGAGTATTATAGCCCTAAGCGTAATACCTTCGCCGGGACTAAAATTCGCGTATTTATAAAGATATTAACGTAAAGGGGCGAAAGACTAATCGAACTATTTAATAACTAATTACCGCCGAAATTTCCTTTAAAATAATAATATTATTCTTCAATTTTATAAAGTAAAGCGAATAATTAAGGATTCGGGAGCGCTTTTTAACCTTTATCTATTCTCTAACTTTAAATATATAAAAAACTCTTATTATTTAATTAAATATAAGTATTCGAATATATTAATACTAGTAGACTATTTTTAATAAATAGAATTAGTAATATAGAATAAACCGAACGTAAAGTTAAAGTATTAAAGTAAACGCTTATTAAATACTATAAAAAGTATTAATATATTTTAATAGTAGAATAGTAGTTATAAAAATTAGAATCCGCTAAGGATTATATAATAATTTATTTACCGAATATATTAACTTTAAAAATAAATAACGTTTAAACGTCCTATTTATACCCCGCCCTTAATAATAATAATTTTATTTCTTATTTATATATTTATAGTGCTATTATTAGTATTAAGTATTTCTCTTAGTTTTTTAAAGGAAAAACTATATAGTAATAAGCGCCGCCGGATAAAAACCCCTAGCTCCGTTTCGGTTGCGGGTAAACTACGCCGTTCCTTTCTAATTTTTAATTATAATAATTCTTATTTACTACTATAGTAAACAAATATATTTCTTTTATTTTATTCTATTTAATATTAGAATTATTATAATATTATTCCTTTCTTCTATTCTTTTTTTACGTCCTTAAACCGCTATCCCGTCCCTATTTACCCTTATTTATTCTTATTTACTCTCCCGCCTAACCCCTTTCTTTTTATTCTCTCCCCCTTTATCTTATCTTCCTATCCTTATTATAATTTATACCTATATAAGGGCCTCCTTTACTATTTATATAAACTCTCCCCGGGCGCTAGCCCTAGACCTTCTTCTTCTTCCCCTAAACTACTACGTTTCTAAAATGGCCTTCTCCTCGTTTAGCGGCGAAAATACTACTATAATTATTATTCTTTTACTTATTTAATTAAGTAGGGTTAGATTTATATTTAAATTCTAATTTTAAAATCCTTTACGGGCTAACCCAAATTAAAAATATTATTAAATAGGGAATTTAATTAGAGTAGTATATTTATTAAACTATAATATAAATATTTTAAAGGAGGCTTATAGAGAATAGGAATTTCTAATAAAATAAAAAGGTAAAAATCCCTTTAATTTTAATTTTTTAATATAAATATAAATTATATAAATATAAATTATTAATACTTTAATGCTTTAAAGTTTAAGGTTAAAAGTATTAGAAAAATAAAAATTATTATAAGGATACTTAGTTTATAGTAGCTAAATATTTATAATAATATTACTTTTTAATTATTTAATATCGACTCTTCTTATTATACTAAAGTAAAATTCGATAAGCGTTAAATTATTTACCTATTAATAAGGAATGTAAATTAAATTTCAATTATTATAAAATAAGTTAGTTTTACCCTATTAGTAGCTTTATTATAATAATAATTAAATTTAGTATAAAAGGAACCGCTTATTTAAATATTTAGTTTTTAAATTATCCGACTAAATAGTATTATAATACTATTATTTATTAAATAATAATTAAATACTTCTAAATTAGAATTTATATTAAAATGTAATAATATTTTTAATATATTATAAACGTATAAGAATAAATTCCGGCCTTATATTTTATAAATATTTCTTCTATTGGCGTTGAAAGTAATTAATAGTAATTCGTATATTATAATTTTAATACACATTAAATTAAATCTTATATAGACGATTTAAATATACGAAAGGGTTTTATAAATAGTAAAATAGCCTTATTATTATAAAATTTACTAAAGGTAAGCCTTTCTTCGTTTAAATTTCCTAATAGAAAAGTCCGCTTTATTATAGTACTACTAAATATACTAGATTATATATATATTTAATCTTTTATCCAGTCCTTATAAGGACCTTACTCCTTCCATCCAATATATTTAGCTTCCTCTTTCTTCTTTATCTTTAATATTTTATTATATTCGTTAGATTATTCGTATCCCGTATTCGAGATCTACGTAACGTAACACGCTTAATAAACGGGTTTTTATTAAGGGGTCCCTCCGAAATTTRRTTATTATAATTTAAAAGGGYAAAAATATTTTATTAGAAGGAAAATATAAAATAAATAATAATAGGAAAGGAATTTAATTAAATTCAATATTATAAATTCAATTAATTAATTCTATAATAATTAAATTAATAATATTCAAATATATTAATTTAATTTAATTATCTTAAATCGAATTAATTACYTTACCTCTAATTAATTATTTTATTTCGAATTAATTATRCTAARTCGAWTTAATAATCTTAATTCGAATTAATTATCTTATCTCGGCTTAATTAGTTTAAGGCGAATTAATTARTTTTAATACTAAGGAATTAATTATATTATAATTAAATTATTTAATTATACCCGTTTAATTTAATTAGTATTAACTATATTAACTCGACTTAATTATTTAAMYCTATAATCCTTAAATAATTTAATAAAACCAATTATTTTAATTTAATAATMATTAATTTATTCAATAATAATTAATTTATTTAATAATRATTATTTATTTCAATAATYATTAATTAATTTAATAATAATTAATTAATTGTATAATAATTAGTTAATTCTATAATAATTAAATAATTTATTAATAATTAATTAAATAGATAATAATTAATTACTTATATATTAATTAATTAATTCTATAGTAATTAATCAATTTTATNATTAATTAATTTAATAATAATTAATTAATTGTATAATAATTAGTTAATTCTATAATAATTAAATAATTTATTAATAATTAATTAAATAGATAATAATTAATTACTTATRTATTAATTAATTAATTCTATAGTAATTAATCAATTTTATAATAGTTAATTAATTTATTAATAGCTAATTAATCGATTAATTATTATTAAATCCACGATRATTAATTATTTMTATAATAATTAATTAATTCTCTAATAGTAAATTAATTCTATAATACTTAAATAAAGGAATAATAATTAATTTAGTTTATATTAAAGAATTAATTTGGTAACTATTAATTAAATTCTATAATAATTAATTAATTCTCTAATAGTAAATTAATTCTATAATACTTAAATAAAGGAATAATAATTAATTTAGTTTATATTAAAGAATTAATTTGGTAACTATTAATTAAATAAAATAATTATAATTAATTTTCAATAAGTATTATYATTTATTAAAGTATAAAAAATACCTAACCGCCTACCTATTTTATTTTATAACCCTTTTTAAAAATAACAACTATAATAATTAGGAGTGTTATATTATAAAACTAATATTTTAATTTAATATATATTCTTTAAAYACTCTATTATTTAATATCTTAATAAAAAATATTTATATATATATTTYTTATTTTATTTATTTATTCCTTTATATCTTTTATATAAATTATATAATAAAATAATTATAATACCTTTTAATTCCGACGATAACGAAACTACTACTTCTATTCAAAATAAACCTTCTAAAAATAAATAAATGAACAAAATATTAATATAATCAATAATATTYTATTAACTAATAATATAAATATATATAATTATATAAATTATTATTATAAAAGAAGATAAATATTGGACTTTTACTAATAAAATATAGAAATATCCACTCCCTTCGACTAAATAGAAAACGTTTCTATTAAAAGACCTCGAAATATTACTTTTTCGGATTTTAATGAAGATATAGCTTATACGAAAATTATAGATTTCTTTGTTATTAATAATATCGCGTTTAACGTTATCGAATGAAATTCGTTTAAAGAACTTTTTAATTATTATAATAAGTATTATTATATTCTGCTTAAAAATAAATAATAATTAACAATTATATWTACCAATTAAATTAATATAGAAATACTATAGCYTTAAATCGAAAGAAGCTTCGTAATAAAGTTTCTACCTTTTACGACAATTATTTTKAAACTTTTAATTTAAAATTRATTAAGGATATTAATTCGGGTAKGAAGGTTTCGGTTATTTTARTATTAAAATCTGTTATATAACCGAAGACTTTGAATATAAATATAAATTAATTAATAAGTAATATTATAAATATAATTACTAGTATAATATTAATTTAATATTTAAATAGGATTCGAACTCCTATTTATTAAATTCTCTATTACTAGTTTATATTANATCTGTTATATAACCGAAGACTTTGAATATAAATATAAATTAATTAATAAGTAATATTATAAATATAATTACTAGTATAATATTAATTTAATATTTAAATAGGATTCGAACTCCTATTTATTAAATTCTCTATTACTAGTTTATATTAMCTTAAAGCTTTTTTRACCCTAGTTAAAGAATATAAACCTTTAAATAGCAATTCCATTATAATAAAGTATTTAATAATAATATRATTTAAAATACTTTTTRTATAATATAATTATATTATTTATTAATTTGAATAAATATTTAATATAAATAATATTTCCATAATAATTAATTTACTAATATCTTTATTTTAGCTTCACTTATAATAACACTAATTCGAATACATAAAAAGGATATATTATTCTAATAGGTAATTTATTATTAAATAATAATTTAATTATTAAAATAAATATATATTAATTAATTATATAATATAMATAATACRACGAAATGCATTTTAACTTATAGAATGCTAGACCCCTTTTAATATTGTAAAGACGCAGTTCTTTATACGTATAAAAATACAACGAACGATATTRATTCTACTAAGTTTCTAAAAAGGATTTTAATTATTTAAATATTTTAAAGAMTATTTTCRAAATTTTCGTAGAACCTCTARTAGAATTATAAGGCCAAGTTTATACTATTATTAATTTAGTGTTTTTATATATTTATRATATATTTATAACTATTAAGAAACGTATTAATAAAATTGAAAGAAATTAATACGAAGAAGGAGAAGTAARTAATATAGCTAACCCTATATATTTATTTATATATATATATATATAGATTCTAATAKRTATATATAGATTCTAATATATATATATAGATTCTAATATATATTTATAAAATAAATTTACTAATATATAATAGGAAGCGATATTTAAKGGAAAAAGGACGATTTAGAGAAATAYAAATCTTATATTTTAATTTTATTTCTAGACCCTAAATATAAATAATACTATTTYGAAAATAGTTTTAAAAGTTAAGAACTAAGCCTACTATATTATTGCCTAAATATTCTAAACGATATAATAATATTAAATAAAAAAATATAAATCGTAGGTTATTTTAAAGTTTTAAAATAATAAATATTATTATATATATATATATATATATATATATATAAATATCTATATTAAATAATTAATAAATACTAATAATTTCTATAGTATTACGCTACTTATTATTCACTTTCGTAATAAGGAAATTATAATTATAGAAGATAATAGTCGAAAAATTAAAACAAAGAAGAATAAATTCTTTATTAAACTTAAGACCTAGAATAATATAAATAAAATCGATTAATATTTAACCTAAGGTCGGCTAAAATTATTTAAAGTAAATAAATAATAATAATTTATATAAACTTTATTATATATATATATATATAAATAATAGTATTTAATATATATATATTATATAAATATCTATATTAAATAATTAATAAATACTAATAATTTCTATAGTATTACGCTACTTATTACTCACTTTCGTAATAAGGAAATTATAATTATAGAAGACGATAGTCGAAAAATTAAAACAAAGAAGAATAAATTCTTTATTAAACTTAAGACCTAGAATAATATAAATAAAATCGATTAATATTTAACCTACGGTCGGCTAAAATTATTTAAAGAAAATAAATAATAATAATTTATATAAACTTTATTATATATATATATATATAAATAATAGTATTTAATATATATATAGTTATATAAACTATAAATCTTATTATATTGAGATGGTCTATTCGCACCGCTGGAAAAGTCTTTATATACCGCTATTTATAATAGTTTCTATAATAACTCTATTAAAAAAAGACTTTAGAATCAGTAAATAAGCTTAGAATTTTTATCTTTTTTTCTCCTATAAGGTAGTATTATTATTTAATTTCTATACTACTCTCAACCCCCGTTATAGAGGAGACNATCGATTAATATTTAACCTAAGGTCGGCTAAAATTATTTAAAGTAAATAAATAATAATAATTTATATAAACTTTATTATATATATATATATATAAATAATAGTATTTAATATATATATATTTATATAAACTATAAATCTTATTATATTGAGATGGTCTATTCGCACCGCTGGAAAAGTCTTTATATACCGCTATTTATAATAGTTTCTATAATAATTCTATTAAAAAAAGACTTTAGAATCAGTAAATAAGCTTAGAATTTTTATCTTTTTTTCTCCTATAAGGTAGTATTATTATTTAATTTCTATACTACTCTCAAYCCCCGTTATAGAGGAGACYTTAAAAGTTAACTAAATTAACTTTAAAATTTAAATTTTAATTTCTACTTAGGCTATAGTTAGGGAGCGGGAAGGCTATAGGTCTAATAATATAAATAGAAAATAAGAAAAATTCCAATACTACTTCTATATATATAACCCCACAATTAATTAAATTATATTTAATTKAATTTTAAATAATAGTATATAAAGACTTTTATAATAGTGCGAAAAGATTTTCTCGTCTATATTATATATATAAATATATAAATATTTATATATATAATTCTTATTATAATTATCCTTAATCCTTAAAATACTTTACTAATTAATTATATTATAAAATATTAATTCTTTARATTATTAGAAGATAATAGCTTTAAAATAGCCTACTCTAACTATAATAWTTAAAGAATATTTAAGAATTCCTATTATTAGTATTAGTATTAAAAGGGAATTTAGTTTTAGTTAGTTGATTTATTAACCCTAAATAACCCTAACCCTAATCTTTATAACCCTAACCCTAACCCTAACCCGAAATAACCCTAATCTAACTAAGTTTAAAGGCCGGACTAACTTTTAATTTAAAATTAATAAAGTAAATAACCTATTTAAAAAATTGGAGAATTATTAGTATTAAAGAAATAAATTAATATTTATTTAATAATATTAGTAATTTTTTCGAAGAAAATAAAGAAAAGAAAAAAAGTAAAGGAAAAGAAGAGAATTCTAATCATAGTAGTAATAATAATTTAGAAAATTTAAAGAAAGAGGTGTTAAAAGAATATAAAAGGGAAGGAATTATTTAATTATTATTTATATATTGTTTTTTTATAATATTTATATTTCTTTTATATATTTCTTCTTATTTCTTTCTTTCTATACAGTTATATATTATAGGAATTATTAATTTAAATTATTTAAAATAGAACTATTTATATAATTATTAAAGAATATTATAAATTCTATATTAATCTTCTAAATATTTAAATTTTATTATTTATTTAAATTAGTATTCTTTAATACTATTAGTATTTTTAGTCCTAGTTTTAATATTTCTAATATTAGTTTTAATATTTTTAGTACTAATTTAATACTTTTAGTACTTGTTTAATACTCTTAGTNTCTAAATATTTAAATTTTATTATTTATTTAAATTAGTATTCTTTAATACTATTAGTATTTTTAGTCCTAGTTTTAATATTTCTAATATTAGTTTTAATATTTTTAGTACTAATTTAATACTTTTAGTACTTGTTTAATACTCTTAGTAYTAGTTTTAAAACTTTCAGTACTAGTTTAATATTCTTAATACGAATTAAATATATATAGTAATAAAGTAATATATATATATRGAATATATTAATATAATATTAAATATATAAAAATAATAAATTTAGTAATAAACCCTTATATAAAAGAGTAAGAATATATTATACTTTAAACCCTTTTAATCTTTTATATTTAATAATTATAAACCTTTTCTTTATAATCTTTTATTATTTCTATAYATAATAGAAATATTTCGATTTTTTAATAAATTTATTAAATTATACCAATTTCTAATAATATTTAATAATAATAAAACAATAAATAATAGAATAAATAAATAAAATCGCGGATTTTAAAACTAATAGTATTAAAATAGAACTTTTTTCTTATTTTTACTATTTATRWAAGTATAGTATTCAAAACTAAGTAAACAAACTAAATATTATACTATATTAATTATATAAAAAAGGAAGAAAAAAGGAAGGAAAAAAGGAAAAAAGAAAAAAATAATTATCTACAATATTTATAAGTCTATATAATTTTATTCTTTATAACCGTATTATTARTTTTAGCGYTAAAAGGCCTACCCCTTTTCTTTAGAAGGGTAGAAGGATATAAAGAAAGAATAGAAATAAAAYRAAAAGGAGGGTTAGAAGGAAGGGGGAGGGTATTAAAAAKAGTATTARGAGAAGCTAAATAAGAAAGATAATAACGGTTAGAAAAGCGGGGGGGCGGGGGGGGGGGGGGGGGGAAAAAATAAATAAAAAAAAAGAATAAAAAAAAAAAAAAAAAAAAAAAAAAAAAAAAAAAAAAAAAAAAAATCCTTAAAAAAAATTAGTAAAAGAATAAAAAAATAAATAAAATAAAAAAAGATAAAAAGGATAAATAAATTTACGTAGGTAATAGGGTTAAAAATTGAAGCTTTCGAAATAATTATAGCCTTTAAAGAACGCTAAGAAAATTAGTATATRAATAAAAAGAAATYAAAGAAGGATTTTACTAACTTTAGAAGATTTCTCTTCCTTTAAAGGAAGAATAGAAATAAAATATTTTCTAATTATTTTAATAAAAAAGCTAGTAATTTAGAAAATAGTAATTGGGTAACTAAGTTGAGTAGTTTTGGAACCTTCGGAAGGTTAGGAGGATTAAAGGGGTTGGGAAAATTCAACCGAAGGTTGAAGCATTGTTAAGAATTAAAAAAGCTAATAAATTAATAAAATAAATAAAAGAAATAAAAAGGGGAAGAAGGAAGGAGGGGGGGGGAGTGTATAAATATCGGTTATACAAATCCGTTAGAAAGAGAAGGTTTGAAAACGGCTTTAAAGGTTAGAAAAGGGTAAAAGAATAAGTATAAAAAATAAGAAATAAAAGAAAAAAGAAAAAAGGAAATTTATTTACTTCGAAGACGAATTGGGGGTTAAGGAAATTCGGATTAAGTTATTCGAAATCTTCTATAGTAGAAAGGGAGAGGAAGGCATCGTCTTAAAAAAGAATTAGTAAAAAAGAAAGAAAAAAGAAAGAAAAAGAAAAGAAAGAAAATAAGGAAAGAAAGAAAAAAACGGACTGAAATAATAGAATCCGGAGGTATATTAGAAGCCTCTTAAAGGAAGGCTTTAAAATTAAAAGCATTAAGCGAATCCATTATAGAAAGTAGGAAGAATGTTAAGGGTAAAGAATAGAATAGAAGAAAGTAGGGGAGTAAAGAAGGGTATTAATAATTTAAACGAAAAAGAGGAAAAGGAATTTAAAAGGGGAAAGCCGTATATATAGAATAGACTTTTTATTTAAAAAATACTTCGTTATATTAATT
Source organism: Neurospora sp. CHS-2018b (assembly GCA_009806015.1). Classification (NCBI taxonomy): domain Eukaryota; kingdom Fungi; phylum Ascomycota; class Sordariomycetes; order Sordariales; family Sordariaceae; genus Neurospora; species Neurospora sp. CHS-2018b. Next base: position 32,885 of record RAOV01000056.1, read on the forward strand.
TCTTAAAGAATTATCCGTTTTTTCCTTTTTTTTAAATATTTTATTCGTTAAAAAGTAAGAAAATTTTAATTAAAAAAAAGGAAAATAGAATTTAAAAACTAGAGCGTAGATAAAGTTATATTAAATAGTTAAATAATAAAATTTAAACGTCGGCCTTAAAAAGGCCTAATTTTATTACTACCCTAACCCTAACCCTAATCTAACCCTAACCCTTTTTACTCTAATTCTAAACCCTAACCCTAGCTAACCCTAACCCTAATTAACCCCAACCTTAGTNGGCCTAATTTTATTACTACCCTAACCCTAACCCTAATCTAACCCTAACCCTTTTTACTCTAATTCTAAACCCTAACCCTAGCTAACCCTAACCCTAATTAACCCCAACCTTAGTAAAAAAAGGAAATATCGAAAGAAGGTTTAAAAAAATTAAATTTAAAAAGTTTAAACGGTTTAAAAGGCCCAAAAGGTTTAAAAGGTTTAGAAGGTTTAAAAGGTTTTAATATTCTACTCTTTTTATTTATTATACTTCTATTTATATTTATAAATATAATATTATTATTTATTTATTAAATTTATATATATATTACTTATTTAATTATATATTTCTCAACTTCTAATATTCTTAATACTACCCTAATATTTTTAATATTTCTAATACTATTTTAAAACTATTCTAATACTACTTTAATACTATTTTAATACTAATTAATATTCTAATATTCCTTATAATTTATTATTTATTATTTATTATAATTTCTAATTATAATATATATTAATAAAATTCATATATTTTATTTTCAACACTAAAAATCTAATAGTATTTTTAAATAATTATTTATTATACTTTTTATACCTAGCTAAATTTATAAATTTATAACTAATTTTAAAAACAAACTTTTCTTAATAAAATATCGTTTATACAATTATTGATTTTTATATATATTATATATAATTAAAAACGTTATAAAATATTAATTTTCAAAAATTAGTATTTTTAATATATTAAAAAAAGGTCTAACCGTATAATTGTTATTATTTACTTTTCTTAATAAAATATCGTTTATACAATTATTGATTTTTATATATATTATATATAATTAAAAACGTTATAAAATATTAATTTTCAAAAATTAGTATTTTTAATATATTAAAAAAAGGTCTAACCGTATAATTGTTATTATTTATTTATAAAGTATTTTAAAAATTCTTATCTTAAATAACTTTTATACTATAAAAGTAAGAAATATATAAAATACTTTTAAATTTTTATTATTTTTTTCTCTATAGAATTATTATAAGGCTAATTTATATTATATATATTTACTTACGTACCTTATATTAACGTATAGTAATTTTTAAAATTATTATTATATTATTAATTAATTAATTATAATAGCCTACTAAGGACCTATATTAAGTTTACCGCTAACCGTCCTTATAAAGCTAGTCTTCTAAATATTTATTTATACTCTCCTCCTTTATCCTTCGTATAATTATATATATTTATATTTATTATCTACCCTTTACCTATAATAAAAATACTAGGGTTATTATATTTATAAACACTTGAAAAGTAATTTTATAAATTAATATTAAAAAATTTGATAATAAAATTTAAATTTACTTTTTAAAATAAAAGTAAGTAAAAGACTTATTAGGAATAAAATAATATTTATAATAGAAACGGTATAATCTATTCAAAATTAATAATTAAAACTATATTATTTCTATTTCTTTATATTTAAANATAATAAAATTTAAATTTACTTTTTAAAATAAAAGTAAGTAAAAGACTTATTAGGAATAAAATAATATTTATAATAGAAACGGTATAATCTATTCAAAATTAATAATTAAAACTATATTATTTCTATTTCTTTATATTTAAATTTAAATAATTTATACGTAATTAACTTTTCTAAACGATTATATAAATAAATTTTCCCTATTATATAATTAAACCTTTTTTATTAATTTAAGGGGTTTTTACCGTTTATACTTCTTATAGAATAGTATAGTTTAGGAAAAGGGAATTATTAGAAGTAGGGAGGTGTAAATTAATTAGTAGCCTTAGAAGGTTACAAAGCCCCTAATTTCCTTAGTATTATTAGGAAGATAAAAGGGAGAGATAACTTTCTATTAGAGAGAAAAAGAAAGTAGGTAATTCTTAATAAAATATAAAAGTACGAAGAAAGTAATTCGAATTTTATTCCTATTAATTAGAATTGTTAAATATATTCTATAATTTTAATCCTTTTAAAGAAATTAACTTCCAAATCTACTCTTTATTANNGAGAGAAAAAGAAAGTAGGTAATTCTTAATAAAATATAAAAGTACGAAGAAAGTAATTCGAATTTTATTCCTATTAATTAGAATTGTTAAATATATTCTATAATTTTAATCCTTTTAAAGAAATTAACTTCCAAATCTACTCTTTATTAATTTAGAGAGTAAATTAAAAAGTGAAATTTTGCTTTACCTTTTTTTACTTTTTAATAATTATTAGTAATAGTTTAATAATTCTATTTGATTCTTATAAATAATTCCTACTAATTTTAGATTTGTATTTTACCTATATAATTGTATAGTAGGCACTCTTCCTTTATTAGTGTAGTTTCACCCCATTTTACTATATTAAAATTTAATATTAATTTAATATTAATATTAGAATTAAAGTTTAGTATTATAGTATTATTAATTAATATTATATTAATTCCTAATTCTAAACCCTTATTATTATAAGGCCTACTACTTTAAAATTATATTCCGCCGCTATTATTAATAGTAAATCCGGCGGCTTATAATATAAGAAATTCTTTTACTAATACTACAACCTTCTTCTAGTCTTCTCTATACTTTATTATAATTTTTATACCCGAACGGTATAATTAAGTTAACTAATAATTTAAATTTAAAGAAGGGTTTAAATTAGATTTATATTTTANATATTATATTAATTCCTAATTTTAAACCCTTATTATTATAAGGCCTACTACTTTAAAATTATATTCCGCCGCTATTATTAATAGTAAATCCGGCAGCTTATAATATAAGAAATTCTTTTACTAATACTACAACCTTCTTCTAGTCTTCTCTATACTTTATTATAATTTTTATACCCGAACGGTATAATTAAGTTAACTAATAATTTAAATTTAAAGAAGGGTTTAAATTAGATTTATATTTTAATAAATATATAATTATTATATTATTAATAGAATTATAAATTTTATTTTCGTTTCACTACTAAATTTATAAAACTTATTTCTTAGTAATTTATATATTGTTTTTGAACGATTTATAATMGGGTAGAATTCTACTTATAGTAAAGAATCTCCTAGGGATAAAATAAATATAAATYGATTTTTTAAAAATATATAGTAATAAATTTATTAAGAATTTATTATATAAATTCTATAACGATTTATAATAGGGTAGAATTCTACTTATAGTAAAGAATCTCCTAGGGATAAAATAAATATAAATYGATTTTTTAAAAATATATAGTAATAAATTTATTAAGAATTTATTATATAAATTCTATAAGTAAAGATTATTAAATTAGTATAAATACTATTATTATTAGGAAAATAAGAAGTAGCTAAATTAATAATAAATTAGAAATTACCCGTTTGTATTGACATAGTAATTATTTTTTATTTTAAAATAATAGAGAAAGTATATCGACGTTATTCTTATATTAATTTTTTTTAATAATTTTAAATCTTATTTTATAATAGTATATAATTTATTATAATTAGAAGATATAATAGTATACGCTAATTACCCCGACTTTAACGTTTAATTTTTATACTTTATTAATTATTTATTAATAATTATTTAGGGATTACTATTTATAATTAAAAATAATAGCGAATTTAAACCCTTAATTATAATTCTTAAATATTATTATATTAATAATAAAGAATAATAACGAAATCCCTTAGGGTATTATAAATAATAGAAGGATTTTTAAATCCGAAGAGGAATTACGTATAAATTTACTAATTTATTAAATTTCACATCGAAATTAAGGGTAATTCTCTATACTATTAAAAATTCGAATTTCTTTTAATTCTTCGTACTCGCCTATTTATATATAACTATATTAAAATCTCATTTATTTTAGAATTTTAAATTAATATACTTTAAATTCTATAAAATATTTAATTATAATTTAATTTAATACATTATATTATTAAAAAGGTTAATTACAATAATTTATAAGTATAAAATGAAATTATAATATAATAAGGTAAAGATAAATAAATTTGGATTTCGGCGGTAATAATATTAATAAATATATATTATTAAATCTAATATTCTAAGAATAAATAAATAAATATTATTTAAATTATATATTTATAATTACTTTACTTAACTTATCCGTTCAATCGTTTCGATTTATATCGGTCGCAAATTTTAAATATTATTTATAATTTTATTCCGCGCTATATTAATAAAAAAATAATATAAGAGAATTATATAAATTTAATTTATAGTATAATATTATTTATATTCTAATATATATAATTCTAACTATTTTATTTCAATTTTAAAGTATTTTACAATTGAAATATTAATGTTAGGTAATAATAAAATAGGGTATATAATTAACCCCCTCTAATAAGTATTAGAATTTCCTTATACTAATTTAATTAAAATAATAAAGGCGATAGTAAAAGCCTAACCCCAACTACTAAATAATTATTAGAACCCTAATTAATTATAAAACTATAACGAAGAGGATATATTTAAATTTCAAAATATATTTAATAGTATATTAAATTGTAAAAATCTTTTAAACCGACGCGGAAGTAGCCTTATAAATAATTTTAATATATTAATAAAATATATAAATAATAACCGAATTATTAATAGCGGGCGTAGTATAATTATAATTATATAACCTATAATATATATATTAGAAAGGCTAGTAAACGGCGGCCTTAATAATAGCGGCGGCGATTCTCTTATTAATAATAAAAGTATTAGATTAAATTTATATTAGGTTAGGGATTTTAAATCTTTTTAAAATTTGAATAGCAATTTAAAACCTAGCTAACCCTAGCGGTTAAAATTAGGATTAGAACTATTTTTACTAAAATTATTAAAATACTAAGAATTATTATATTATAATAATATTAGAAAGCGGAATAGCTATTTTAATTATAATTAATT
>RAOV01000057.1:0-22060 GCA_009806015.1 Neurospora sp. CHS-2018b
ACTTACTTTAAGTGATTCCGGCCGTCCTTCTTATAAATATTAGTCAATTTCATTAATTATAGTTTACTCTTTACTTTTAATAAAGAATTTATTCTTCTTAGCCTTAATTTTACGGCTATCATCTTCCGTTATTATAATTTATTCATTTYGTAATCAAATAGTAGGGAGAGTAGTACTAGAAATAAAGAAATTAGTATTTAAATATATTGAATTATATAATTAATTTATATAATTTATAAGACTTACGATTTATATTCTTTACAGATTAATTTTAATACGTCGGTTTTAATAGTAATATAAGAGTATAGTAAGTTTGGTTTTCGGCTAGAATCGCCGTTTTCAAAATAGGATAGTTTAAANTTATATAATTAATTTATATAATTTATAAGACTTACGATTTATATTCTTTACAGATTAATTTTAATACGTCGGTTTTAATAGTAATATAAGAGTATAGTAAGTTTGGTTTTCGGCTAGAATCGCCGTTTTCAAAATAGGATAGTTTAAATCGTRGATTAAGAAATAAAGCTATAATATAAGGTTTAAATTTAATTAAATCCTCTTTTTTAAGACTTTKAGGAAAATATTTCTCTAATTCCTTAATACCTATTTAAATAGCGGCCTTTATATTGTYAAGAATAAATACCTATATTATATTTTATTAGTAAATTAATTAATTAAGTAATGTATAAATTATATATTTATTTATATTATTATTTATATATATATAAATAAAGAGTAAATATAACGGAATATAACTTATATTATTAATATCTTCCTTTAATTCTTNAGTAATGTATAAATTATATATTTATTTATATTATTATTTATATATATATAAATAAAGAGTAAATATAACGGAATATAACTTATATTATTAATATCTTCCTTTAATTCTTCTATTTCTGAAGAAATTACTTTAAGGCTTCCAAAAATATCATATATATAGAAATGCTAAATTAATAGTAGTATAAATCTGGCCTTATAATTCAATAGAAGGTTCTACAAATAATTCGAAAATACTCTTTAGAATATTTAAATATTTAAAATCCTTTTCTTAAATTTGATTTGACCCTACTACTTCGTTATTTGTATTTCTATAAGTATAAAGAGCCGCGTCTTTACAATATCTAAATCGATCTAGCATTCGATATATAGAATTCTACYGGGTTGCATTATCTAGTTTAAATAGAATAAATTAGTAATTAATATAATTTATAGGAATGATATAAACATTAATAATTATAATAATATTAATATAAATAATATTAATATTAATAATTATATTAATACTAATAATTGTAATAATATTAATAATTATAATAATATTAACAATATAAAAATCGACTTACCGATAGGGATAGTATAGCCGTTCTATTTTGGATTAATACTACCTTTACGCTTTGCTTCTATAATTGCTAATGCTCAAATATCTTTACCGTTTTGAGTATTTTNCTTCCTCTATCTTCAATAATAATATCACTTTTACTAATAAAGAAATCTAGTAAATCTCGAACAATTAAATTAATAATATGGGAAGTATATCGAATATCGAATAGATTATTCTTTTTAAATTCAATGTAATTCTTTTTAAAGAATTCTTRRAGAAATTTAGTATTTGAACTAGTATTATTACGAGTAAAATTATATAAATAAATTAGTTTTTATATCTATTATATTTAATTTAAAATATATTATTATATATATTTATATAATATATACTTATATTATTCATAATAATATTATATATATTTATATTATATATAATAATATTCTTAATRATTATACTTACCTTATAATATTAGATCCCCTTTTTAAAGCCTTATAAGGTTTAATAACATCGAGAATGGCTTTGAAATAATAAAAACTAGTAATAGAAAAACTATTCGGTRGTGGTTCGAACCCTATATTTAATATTCTATTAATATTTATATTACTTATATTAAATTAATATATTATTTACCGATTAATTTATACTTATATTCGAAAGTTTCTATTATATAATAGATTTTTACCCCGAAATAAGNTACCGATTAATTTATACTTATATTCGAAAGTTTCTATTATATAATAGATTTTTACCCCGAAATAAGAATCTCCGCTTCTAGATTTCTAAGAATTTAAAACAATAGAAATTTTCCCTCCAGAATTAATATATTTARTTAATTCTATATATAAAGATCTAAAATAGGTATCGTATAAAGTAGAAACTTTATTACGAAGCTTCTTTCGATTTAAAGCTGTTGTATTTCTATAAGTATTAAATTAGTATATATTTATATAGTTTATTAAATTATAATACGATTAATATTACCTATYATAATAATTTAAAAGTTCTTTAAAGGACTCGGATTCAATAAYRTTAAAAGTAATATTATTATTAATAAAGAAATCCAGAATTTTAGTATAAGTTATATCTTTATTAAAATTAGAAAGTACGGTATTTTTAGGTCCTTTAAGCGATACGCCTTCTATTTGCTAAAATRGAGTARTTATTTCTATTTTATATTAGTATTAATTATTATAAATATTATTATAATAAATAAAAATATATTAAAANTTCTTTTATAATTTATAAGGGTATTTATTTACTAGTTTGTATTTGAGCTTCTATTTTTTTATTATATAATTTATTTTTATAGTAGGTCTTTAAATGCTTTATAAGGTTTGAAGATTAAAAGCTTTTAATATTTTCAACCTTATTATAATTACAATTAGAAATTAATTAGTATACATATTAATAATGAATATATATATATAAATTAATAAAGATTTATTAAAGGTTGTTACTTACTATTTACAACGTAATTTAACCTTTCGAGGTTTAAATATAATTATTGGTAATAATTCAGCCGTAAAATAGTTAGCTTTTAAAACGTAAGCCTTTGAATCGAAAATATAATTCGGTTTATTTTTAATAATTTCGTCGATAAAATCCATTTGAAAACTATTAGAAGTTAGTATAGGGGAGGTTTCCTAAATCGCTTAATTTTTTCCTTTATTATTAGTATTAACATTTAGTCTATTTATTTTTTTAGAAGGTTCGTTTTAAGTAGAAGGACTAATTTTATTATCGTTAGAATCGAAAGGCATTTTAAAAAATCTTTAATAAAAGGTACAAAAAAATATATATAAAGATAATATAGTTAAATAAATTAAAAAGTTTAATATAAAATATTTTTTAATATTTTAATAAGGAATGACTAATTTTATTATCGTTAGAATCGAAAGGCATTTTAAAAAATCTTTAATAAAAGGTACAAAAAAATATATATAAAGATAATATAGTTAAATAAATTAAAAAGTTTAATATAAAATATTTTTTAATATTTTAATAAGGAATCTAGGACTCTAATTAATCAAATATATATCTTACATTAATTTAGGGTAATACAGCGGCTTATATATTTTTATTAAAATCCAACCGAATACAAAAGGTACAACTATAAAACTGTACTTTACAATTGCCAAAACTAGGTTTTCCTTACTATACTATAACGGTACCAAATACAACCTTAAATAAATAAAAAACTATTAAATAAAAGAATAACTTTAGTAGTCAGACCTAATTTAATAGGGTTATAGCATTTCAAAGTTAATAAGAAACGCTATAATCCTAAAAGAATAATTTTAGTTTAAAGGGTTATAATAGGATAGGTATTATAATTATAGCTATATAAATTAATTAAATAGATTAATAAAGAAAGGAGGAAGAGAATAAAAGTTAAACCAATTTTTTTAATTAAACTCTAATAGATTTATAGTACTACAAATATAGAAGGTACTACAGTTTTTACCCTTTTTCAACTATATATTTATAATTCGGTAGGGTTTTAATATATCCGGTAGTTTTAACACTAATTCTATAGAATAAAGTTGGGGAATAAATAGGAAATTTATTAGCCTTATTAACGGGTAATCCCAATTTTATAAAAATCGGATCCGATTTTACTCTAAAGGGTTTAATACTAATAGGCCCTCGTAAATAATATCGATAGAAGGAAGCCGAAACAAACTACCTACTATAAAAATAAAAACGGACTTTATAAATTCATATAGATACCTAGTATAAATTAGGTAGCAAACTCCGGAGGAGTCAATCTTTTCTCCCGAATTAATTATACAAATTTATATTTTATTAAATTAGATTCGCTTTATAATACCTAAATTCAACTAAATTAGGCGCAATTTAAAGAATTATTCGGTTTATAATATTAGGAGCCCCCTACGGGGGCTATTATTTACATTAATTTTAAAATAAAATATAATAAAGTATAAAAGATCTATACTACCTATAGGCACTAAGCTCGCACTTATAGCGCGTTTTTTACGCCAAAACGTTATCGGCTATAATAATTTTAATAGCCTTTTTCTAACGTTTACCCTTTAATATTTAAATAAATAAAAAAGTTATAAATTGGAAAAAATAAATAGTAAAGATAGCCTTTTTAAACCCTTACTAAAAATATCTTTTTTAGAACGCTCGGACTACTCGTTATAAAAATCTAACTTCGAATAGGTCTTTTATTTTTTAACTTTTATTAAACACTCTTAATTAAAATCGTCTATAAAATTATATAGATATAAAAAGTATATATTAAAGATAGCTTTAATAAAACGGTTCTAATAGTATTACTATTATAATATACGAACCACCTATTATTATAATATAACTTCAAGGGGGTAGATATAAGGGTATAATATAATTAAATCGAAGGTAAAACTAAAATTCTATTTATAATAGAAGATTTTAAATAAGGAGAAGAAAAGGAAGAGAATTAAATATATATATTATAGACCTAAATAAATACCTTAGTACGTAAACGATTATAGGATTTATATACAGGTTATTATTAATAGCTAATCCTTTTATTCGTATCGCCCTTCACCTATATAATAAATAAGAATAAATACTTTTAATAGGCTTAACGCCTATTTAAGTTAGTCTTAGTAGGAACCTTCTATATTATTCGTTTTTCTAACTTCTATAACACTTTATAGTATTTTATAATATTAATCCTCTTATAGGGGTATAGTAAATATAGCGGTATAGCTAGACCGGTATTATTATATCACCCTTCCTTATATAGAAAACTCGTCTATAAATTTTATTAAATTAGAAGCTTTATAATAAAAGGATATAATAATCCTTTAACCGCCTTATTTACGTAAAATCCTTTATAAATACCTTAATTCTAATAATTTAAATAATTTATTATTTTTATATTCTTTTTAATCCTTATTTAATTAATTTATTAATTGTTTAAGTAGGCCTAGGGTATTTGGGTTAATTTTATAGAATTTTTAAAAGAATTTCAGAATATATTTAAAATTAAAAACCGGTTAATATTTTAAATTAGAGTTTTAACCTTTTTAATCCGTATTATAGAAGAATTTACTATTAATTACCTTAAAAATATTAATCTTTTCGACTTCCTATTCGGGATCCTTATCGTCGTTAATAATTAAATTAAAGTATTTAACCGATTAACCGGGTAGTAGGTTATTATTATACTTCTTTAAATAATTAGTATAAAAGAAATTTAAACCCTTCTAATTATTTAAGAATTTTAATTAATAGAAATACCCTATTCTTTTAATAATTTTATAATAATTATAAGTATTAGGAAAGTCGAATTTATTATTAGGATAAATCGTTATTAATTATAACCGCTTAATAATAATAATTCGGTTGCTAACGTCGAAATTTAAATCCCTTTATTTTTTATTAGTTTAATAAATTTATTCTTCTTATACTTTTATAATTATTTCTCTAATAAATTCTATATAATTGTAAATATATTAAATATATTTTTAAATTTATTCCTTAATTAATTACTCTACTTTAAATCCGGCGTTGAAAGTACAGGCTTCCTAATCGAACGGTATACATATTAAGTAACCGAATATAACTTTATAAGGGGAGAGACCGGTACTATTTTAAGGGAAACTATTTTATATAGTATTTAATATTAAGATTACTTCTAATTAATCGTCTTAATAATAATTAATAAAAGGATAAAGTCGTTAATCGAAGTAAACGTTTATAATTTCCGCTTACCCTACTATTTAATTATAATTCGTAGTAATTAATTTCTCTTTCGTACTAATTAATTTAAATATTTTATTAGTAAAAGCGGATATAAATTAAAGGTTTCTATTAGAAATAACCTCTTCGGGTATATTATAAACCCTATAAAATCCTTCGTAGTATATTTAAATAATATTTTAAATAATATTCGGGTATATTATAAACCCTATAAAATCCTTCGTAGTATATTTAAATAATATTTTAAATAATAGTTTTCTCTATATAGGGTATAACCTATAACGATTTTATTAAACGGTCTACTATAATTAGAATATTATAGAATCTATATTTATTTTGAAGTGTTTTCTTAAAATTAATTATAATCGAAATCTATTTCCTAATAAGCGGTAGAATAAGGTATAATTTACTAGGAATTTTATTTATAAGTACTTTATTAGCTTTACAAATTATATAATTTTTAATAAAATGATTAATATTTTCCGCTATATTGGCTATTAATATTATTCGATTAAAATCGCTTATATTTTATTCCGGCCGGAATAAACCATTATTAGGGTAAAATAAATTTTATTAATAATATAAATTTAAAAGTTATTCTTATCGAAGACGGTAAAACAATTGTAATACATTAATAATTTATTAACTATTATTATAAATTTAAAGTCGGAATTATAGGCGTTTATATAATATTCTTCTAAAGAGTACTCTTTATAATTAATTTTTATAATTATATTAATTAATTTATAACTTTTAAATTTAATTAAGTATAATTCTAAATTATTAATATTTAGCGTAAAGATTAATACCGATTCTTTTAAAAATATCACGGGGCGAGAGGGCACCGTAGGGGGTAGGGTAAAATATACGTTATTATACGAAGGAGGAGAAAGGGAAGTATATGTAGAGGATTAACTATATAGGCGAGAGCCTAAACAGGCCAATCTATACGCACGTACGTAAAACTATACGTAACGAAGTATATAACTAATACGAGTATATAATTCTAGTATTATAATATAAAGTATTAGCATAGCATATATATAATTAATATAGTACAACTACATTATAGGCTAGCCCTATAATACTATCCCCCTTTAAAAGAAGCTCGTAGAGCTGAAAAATCTATATATACGTATAATAATAGACCTATTCCTTTATAAACTATTATAATCTACGAACTACATTAAAGGTAACTTTCCTAACTATATATCTATTAACCGTCGTATTACCTTATTAAATATTAAATATAATTTATCTTCTATATCCTTACTAATTATTATATTTATTGAAAATGTTGTGACTGTATTTGGGAGTGGCCTCGTTATATCGATTATAGAGGCCGTCTTTTGTAGGAAACGAATAGAGTGGCGCTATAGAGGTTCCGGAGCGGGCGTAGGGACGGAGGCTATAGCCGGGGGGTCGGGGGCTAGAGAGTCGGAGGCGAAACGTTAGAGGAGGCTCTAAATTTTTAATAGGATAGGTTTATCCGGATTCTCGTAATAGAACTATTATAAGCGGTATTCGTAATTAATAACGTTACTAACGGGCTCCTAAGTAGGGTTATTAATCTTCTACTTAATATAATATTTCTAGTAAAAGTTAGAGCCCTTTTAAATGTAATTAATAAACTTCTCAAATGCCTATTCTTTATATTCCTCCTAATCGTCGGTTCGAATTATTACCCTCCTATTATTAATTTTAATATTAATCGAAGTATTCTAACCGGGCAATCCCTTACCGGACTACGGTTATATTATAGAGACGTAAAAGACTAGTAAATATTTTATATTAATAAATAAAGCGAAATAAACTGTATAAAATTCAGTTCGGACGATTTTAAAGGGTCCTTCCTACTAGGGGGGGAATTTAGCGTAAAAGCGACCGCTAACGAAATTAATCGTATTTAATAGGACTATATTACTAGCGTAATACTTAAACGAATCAACGCACTTCTTATTAATATTATCCTCGTATTACACTTATATATATTATAATTACTAGATAGCAAAATCCTAAATCTTCTAAAAGTGGTCCGTTAATTTATTAATTTTATAATACTCTTTAAATTAAATTAATAATAAATTTAGCGGCGGCGGGGTACGGGGTTCGGTACCTATACGAAAGTAATAGTTATAGTTAGTAAAGAATAGTAAAATTCCTATTAACGATAAAATAGTATTATTATTAACGAATTCCGTAAGTATTAACTACTTCGCCTAATCCGTTTATACCTAATTAATATAGAACTTTAAGAATTATTCTATTTCTACGTTAATTCGTTTTATTTAAATGTTAATCTATAAGTAGAAAGCGGAGGTTAATTTATAAATAACGGACAGCTTCTTATAAAAAGTGGATTAAAAATATAAAATGAACTAAATACTTCTATTAGATAGGATATTATTTAGTAAATTATAAATTGAATAAATATAATTAATAAAATAGTCGGCCAATTCTTTAACTTCGAAGGTTATAATTATAATATAGTAACGTATTTTTATAAAACGGTCAACGATAATAGTAATATATTTAAAGGTTTAATTAAAGTAAGTACTTTCCGGTAATAGGGTAACGTAATCGACGGAAATATCCTTCCAAAGTATTAGAAAAACGGCTACGGGCTTAAAGTAACCGGTAGAGCTACGCTTTAAGGATTTAATCTTTGCGTATAGGAGGCAGCCTTTATAAAAGAGTTTTATATTATTATATATCCCTTCCTAGTAGAAATCGCGTTATAAAAGTTCGTATATAGCGTTACGGTTAGGATAGTCCGCGTTGGGGGTATTATATTATTAACTAATTAATTAAAATTGGAGGTTTTTATTATAGGGGTCGATAATAATTTTATCCCGCTATTTCGTAATATTATTAATAGTATAATACTCCGAGAAGGCTTTATAAAAGACTTTTTTAATAATTAATAGCTATTACCGGCGAGATTCGTTTATTAAATAAGAAATTAGTTCTTATAAGAAAATAAATGTTTTATAATTAATACGGATTAAATTGTCGGTAAATTTAATATCGAAGTCCCCTTAGCCTAATAAGTAAAGCGAGAAGCTGGCGGTAGGGTCGTCGGATTCGAAATAACTTTCTTTAAATTAAGAGGGATTAAATAAGGCTCTTTTACGGACGATTAAATAATCGTCTTCCTTACTATTTAAACGGTTGTTAAATTTGTAATTTAGGGCGTTTAAGCGAAGGTTCTTTAAACCGGGGGTATATTTAATTAAAAAGTTAAAACGTAATAAGAATTAAAATTAATATATATACTGCTAGGTAAGCTACTTATTAATCGTAAAAGTCTATAGATTTTTATAATCGATTAAAATATCGAACGGTTATTAAGTTCTTTCGAATTCTGGCCTCTATTCCTTTAGGGCTTTAATAATAGCTAGCAACTCCTTATTATAAACGTTGTAATTATATTCCTATAAAGTATATTTGGCCGAGAAATAAGTAACGGGGTAGAGAATACTATTATTACTATATTATAAAAAGGTACCGCCGGCGGCCTAATTAGAAATATCTATTTTAACGACGGTCTTCTTAGTTTAATCGTAGATCTTTAGGACGGGGCCTTTAATAAAGGCCTTCTTAAAAAATTTAAATACCTTCTAATAACTATCGTTCTAAGCCTAAACCGCATCCTTTTTTATAAGTTTATAAAGTAGGGTCGCTATAATCGAGAAATCTTTAATAAATCGCCGGTAGAAATTTACGAAGCTTAAGAAGGACTATAAGGATTTCTTTAATTCTAGGGCTTACTATTCCGTAATTACTTTAACCTTCTCTAAATCTATTTCGATACCTTCCGGGGTAATAATTAAATTTAAATACTTCGTACGTATTGTATAGAATTTATATTTATTAATATTAATATTAAGGCCCGCCTTAATAAATTTATTAAAGATATTATTAATATACTGTTTGTAATCCTATATATTATCCGAATAAATAAGGACGTCGTCAAAGTATATAATCGTATAAACGTTAAGAATATTATAAAAAATATTATTAATATAATTTTAAAAAGCCCCGGGGGCGCCTTATAAACCAAAAGGAACGATTAGGGACTTAAATAGGTTAAACCGTATTATAAAGGCGGTTAATTATTTATAACTCTATTTAATACGAATTTTATTAAAAACTACGATAATATCGAATTTAATAAAGATTTTAACGTAATAAATCGCGTTTAAAATCTCTTTAATAAATAGTAATAAATAACGGGACTTAAAGGTTACATTATTAATACTTCTATAATCGACGCAAACGCGGACTCCGCTTCCTAATTTCTTAACGAATAAAATTAGTACTAATACTTTAGATTAAAAAGGCCGGATAAACTTCTTTTTAAGGTTATTGTCGATTTATTTTTTAATAATATTAAATTCGTCCAAATTAAAAGCGCGGCCGCGAGAAGTAAGCGGTAACGCTCCCGGATGGAATTTAAATTTAAAATCGTATAAATAGTTAGGGAGAAGAACCTCGGCATTTTCCTACTTAAAAGTATTAATATAGTACTAATATTACTTGGGGAATTTAACCTAAATTTGAATATCGGTCTTTAAAGGTTTATTTACTTTTTCGTAGAATTTTATAACGTTTTTAAACGTAATTTTACTAATATTAATATTATTAGCGGCGAAATATTTATTAATAGCTTCCTCGTAACGTAGGAAATTATTGCTAGTACTGTTAATTTATATAGAATTAGCGACCTTTATAGTACGTAAAACGGCCGTATTACCCTCCCTTATTAAAGTATTAATCTACTAATAATAATTATTACCGAAGAACTTTTTATACCTTTATTCCTTATTTATTAATACTTCTTTAATTATATCCTCTATTAAATTATTATTTATATTCCTAAGATTTAGGACGCTTCTTTCTTCCTTTACTTTATCCTCCTCTATTATCCTTCTAATATCCTCCTCTATATTAGCCCTATTCGTACGGATTACGCGGAATTTATATATTTCGGCTAGCTAATTAAAATTTACTATAGAAAATTCCTTAATATTGTTAGGGTTAATAGGATTACTAGGAATATTATAAAACCGGACTAGGATATAATAGTCTACTACTTTAGTATAAATTCCTTTAACGATATAATAAAGGGTTAGGGTTATATAGGGGGCTTAGGAGGCTGGGAGAGCCGATAATATAAGGGTTTAACCAGGGCCGGCTAGAATCCTGCCGAACGGTATAGTACTTAAGCGGTTAACTACGCAATTCTTAAATCGGTTGAATTTCTAGCGGGCAGCCCTCTTTACGATTATAGAAATAGATAGGCGATAAATAAACTCTATTTATAGGAATTAGAAATCCGGTTCCCCTTCGTTAAGTACCTCTTTATAAGAAGGCTTCCTATACGTAGGATATATACCGGGCGCGTCAGGGTAAGGAGTAGAGAGGTAGTAAGTTATTAAAGGAGCGTAATAATTAGCGGCTCTATAAGGGAGGCAGTTGTATTATTTATAAATAGGACTGAAATAAAGGGAATTGCTAGGCTAATTAATATTTAGGGTATAATATACCAATTAAGGGTGATTGAAAATAACGGGGTTATCCTCGGCGAAATTATAAATAAATAAATCGATAACTTTATAGTAAATACTTACCTACATCGTCAATTTAGAAAAGTAGATAATATTACCCTTTATTTAGCCGTTAGCGAAGTATAATAATTTAAGGACGGGTAATTTAAAGAAGGGTAGCCGATATTAAAAAATAAAATAACGGTTAATAAAACTAAAAGTAATATAACTGCTATTAACGAAAGCGGAATAATATAATTTACGCGGTCTATAAAATAAGTGGATAGAGAAATTTAATAAATTAAAATATTTATAATAACTATTTATTAAAGATTTATTTATTTTAATAATATTTAGCTATATAGGGATAAGCCCTTATCTTCTTCCTCTTTATCTAATAGATTAATACCTCTAAGCGCAATTTAACTAGGAGGCTATATATTTCCCTAATTATAAACGGAACTATTCTCGTCGCTAATTAGCGGGCTAATAAAGCCGGGCTAATAAACGGGGACTAGGTAATAATAACCGTCGGGGTTAAGGGTACCGGAAGTTAGAGCGCCCGTTTTTATAGCGTTAACTTAATAGCCGCTATAGTTAGGGCGCTATTAATTATAACTGTATTAACCCTAGGCCGGCTACTATTACTATTAGCCGCCATTATTATTACCGTTACTATTACCGTTAGCATTATTATTACTACCGTTATTATTACTACTATTCTTATTCTTGCCCTTATTCTTATTATAGGGTTTAACCTCTTTTTTAAAATTAATCTTAGAGCGGCATTCGGCCGAATAGTAGCCTTTCTTGCCGCAGCGGGTATACATTCCGTTCTTTATACGGAACTTAAAGATGTCGTTATCGATAATGCGAGAGATCTAGACGTTGGAAGCGGATATAATATTGAGGTCCATAGCGTTGCCGCCCTAGCTGACTGTGGCCTCGCCGGTGGAAGTGCTGCAGGGATTAAGATAATCTGAGGCAATCAGATATTTTAATCGATTTACCTCAGATTGTTTCAAATCGTCTAATTTGCCTCATTCCAAAGTTGAACTTATTTGCCTCATTTCGGAAGCAATCTCGGATACCTATTTTTCCAGTCCCGGCATACCGGTAATTACACATTTTTGTTAGCCGTATCGGTACTATGACACACCAAAGACGTCGGGAAAAATACACTGAATAATACAGAGGTGGTTTACAGAAGCAAAATACCAAGTACGCGCCTCCAAACGCTCCCCGATACCATACCCAGCGGGCCGTCGGGAGCAGACTTTTCAACCAGCGTTTGAACGGATACTATCCACATCCGAGGCCCCCCCCCTAACATGGTAAAGAGCCAGATTCCCAGCCAAAACCGACCCTATAAGATATTAAGAACCACGAGAGCATCAAATTGCTAGGTTTTGGCAAACAATCAAACAAATCCGGGCCGGCCAACTTGCTTGCGTCGACTGCTCGATTGCCTCATCAGATTGCCTCAGATTGTTACTTGTTATTTGTTATTTGAATTGTCTTAATCCCTGAAGTGCTGGGGGTGCCGGCAGTGGTGGTGCTGGTGCCGGTCTTGTGGTAGGGGTTGGTGTTCTTGTCACGCCAGTCTTTGTCCTCCAAGTTCTTTACGAGGTTGCGGGCGAGCGTCAATTACTCGTTGTATTTATCGTTAGCGGGCTAGGGGTTCTAATAAGCGATAGCGGCGCGAACGCACTTAGAGATCTTCTAACGTAAGTAGTAAATCTTTATACTATCGTCGAAATTATAACGGTCGATAAAACGGGTAAAATTATCTTCGAATTCTTATTACTTTATACTTCTAATTATCTTCAACTCTTCGAATTCGTAACGGGAATAAATAACGACGTTAACGTTATTGTACTTCTTAATAAATTCCGCTAATAATTCGTCCGTTTTAATCTACTTAGCGGGGAAGTCGCTTAAAATCTTAGTAAATTCTATTTCGATAGCTTCGAAGGGGGCGCCTTCGATAGAACGGGCAATAAGCAAGAACTTCTTACGCTTAGAATTAAAAAGTTAGGGGTTATTAAATTATATGAATTGGACGCGAAAACGCTAAATATAATATTTAATAATCTATTTAATAGCGGTACCTTTGCCGTTAAATGCGGACAATATAGTAATATATAATACCGACCTATAATTATTATTATTATCCGTAATTACTATAATTTTAAATTTATTATTATTAGGGTCGTTATTATTAAATTCCTTATCGGGTCCTCTATCTTCAAACTTACTATCTCCATCTATAAGGACGTCGATATCGGGGATAAAGGTACCGGAAGCCTTAACCGTAATAATATATTAGCGGAAGTCGTTAACCAATTTCTAGTACTTCTCCTTCTATTTTTAATAGAAAGCCTTAAAATTAATTTTTAGGGTTAAGAATTCTATTTTTAAAGCGGCGATATCGGCGTAGAAAGAGCCGATCTCGTCCGAATAAATATCTTAGAGAATTTTAACCTTAATTTTATAATCTTTATAAATTTCTTATACGTAGAGTAAGGCCTTAGCTTAAATAATAGTAACGTTACTACCGAATCGTTTAATTTCCTATTAAGCAATTATAAATTAAGCTTTAAAAATTTTAAATAATTCCTCTACTTCCTATACTTAAATTCTAACGCCGATAACGTTATTATAAATTAGGCGGTTAAAAGCCGTAAAGATAACGCGAAAAATAAGGAGGTTAGAGAGGCCGAAGGCGTCTTTAATAAGGATATTAACGGTAACCGCTTAATTATTAAAGGTTTCGAACGTTTATAAAATATTTGAATAAAATTCGTAATTAGTTAGGTCGGTTATTATAAAGGTACCGATTACTATAATCACTAGGAAATTATCGGTTATTAAGGGAATATTATTAGATATTAATCGCTAAATTAATACGCTGAATAAATATAAAGGAGAATAAAAATATAAATTACTTAATAATAAATTCGGCTTAGTAATTACTTAATTCGAGGGTTAGGATTATAACGAAGGTCTTAATCGCGTAGGGATAAATTTTAAATAATTAATACAATTTAAATACGATCAATCTTCTTCTTATTAAATAATAAGCGCACGCAACGTAATAATAAAATATAATAAACTATTACGGGGCAAGAAGGCACTATAGGAGGTAAGGTAAAATATATATTATTATACGAAGGAGGAAAAAGGGAAATATATATAGAGGATTAACTTAGTCTTTTATAATAAACATTTAACTATTAATTATCGGCCTCCATTTTTATAAATTATTAAAATAGGTCTAAATAAAGTAATATTCTATTAGGATCACGTCTATATATAATTTAAACGAAATTAACTATTATTTATAAGATTCTAAAGAAAATCCTAGGTTCACTCGCCTTTTTTGGGCCCAAAAATAAAAATATAGAAAAACTGAAATAACGATAAAGATAAATTCTAAAAGACGATTCTAACAGTACTTTTCTTTTTTTATTCCGATTATTCTTTTATAGAGAAATTACCCCTTAGGGGTGATTTTAATATCTATATTTCCTTTTTTTCCTTTCCTTTCCTTTAATATCAACCCTTATACTATACGTTACTAATTTAAAAAACACATTACGAGGATAGCTTCGACGAAACGATCCTCATAGTACTCTTAATTTTTTCATACCTTTAAAACTAACCGAAATATAACCAAAAAGGTAATAATTTCTATAATAAAAGGTAAAAAGGCAAGACCTTTTTAGTTGCATCTCAGTCAATTTTGAAGATATAGAAAAACCAAGAGTATTACGAGGATTGTCTCGTTAAAACCATCCTCGTCGTATATTTTTTGAATTAGTAATATATAGTATAAAGTTTTTTTTAAAAGAAAAGTAAGAAAGGAAGGTAGTTACGGTCAAACCCCACTTTTATTCAAGTTAGGCTTAGACCGCCTTCGGCGTTAACTATAGGCGGCTTTAAGAGAATAAAATTAGACTGGCTATATGGGCGAGAGCTTAAATAAGCCAATCCGTACGCGCGTACGTAAGACTATACGTAACGAAATATATAATTAATACGAATATATAGTTCTAGGCTATAGTACGAAGTATTAGTATAGTATATATATGGTTAGTATAGTATAATTATATTATAGGCTAGCCCTATAATAAAAATRCTATTTAATATAATAATAAAAGTTAAGGTAATAATTTTAATTTATTTATTTATTAARGGTTTAAATATTTARAAAATATAATATATTTCTTTTTTATCCTTTTAAATCTTAAAGTCTTTTAATTTATATAATAATACGTTAGCGGCTATATTTTTAGTATTAAGATGGTAGGTAATRTTAAAATAGTATTAAAATAAAAATTCGGTTTATTTAGCCTACTATAAATTAAATAATTATTTTATATTAAAATATTTTATARTTTAATAATTAATAATAATTATAAAGGGTTTCAATTATTTTAAATCGATTAATTCGGGTTATTAAATTTAAAGAATTCTAACAATTACGARTAATTCTTTATTATAAATCGGGTAATTATACTCGGTTTATTATATTGTTTTTAAAAAATAGGTAATAGAATATTACTTTTTCGTATCTTTTTAATATTATAAAAGGATTCTAATAAAAATTCTATTATTARTATTTATTTTAATTCGTATTTCTATATTATATTARAAATACTTTAATAAAGGGGCGTTTACTAATAATTACTTTAAATTATTAAATGCCGTTTARTATTTATTAATTTATATAAATGTTTCGCCCTTTTTAATTAAATTAGTAAAGGGGCGAATTATTCGACTATAATCTTTAATAAACTTTTAATAGAAATTATAAAATCCTAAAAAAGATTATCTCCTTATAAATTAAAAGGTAAAGCCTATTCTTTAATAACCTCTATTTTTTTTTAAATCGATGGAAATACTATTACGTCCTATAATAAACCCTAAGAACTTCGTTTTTATAATTTAAAATTCGTATTTYTTTAAATCGGCTTATAACTCTATATCCTTTAATTTAATTAAAACTTTATAAATATAATCCTTATATTCTTTGAAAGTATTAGAGTAAATAAAGATATTATTAATATACGTAATATAAAAGTCTTCTAAATATAATTTTAAAAGGGAGTTAATAAAAACCTAGAAATTAGTAAGACTATTAATTAAACTGAATAGTAATACTTTATATTTAAAAACTTTTATACTAGTATAGAAAATAATAAATTCTTTATCTTTAGGCTTTATATAAATATAATAAAAGGCCTACCGGATATTAATTTTAATAAATTACTAAACTTTAATAACTTTAACTAATATTTCTTCGATTAATAGTAGTAAATATTAATCTTTGTTCGTAATTATATTGAATTTTTAATAATATACGTAGAACTGTAAATTACTATTAACTTTTTTAATAAATAAGATAAGTATTACCTAAAGGGACGAATTTACTTTAATAAATCCCTTAAAAAGGTTTTTTAAAATATATTTCCTAATTACTTGTAATTCGTCTAATAATATTTTATAGAAGGGGTTATAACCTAATTCCTTAGGATAGTAACCTTCTTCGAATTTAATTTTATAATTATATAGTCGATAATCGGGTAAAACATTTAAATCGAATTTACTAAAAATATTAATATAATTATAATAATATTCGAGTACTATTTTTAAAACTTCTTCGTATAACTCTTTTTCGTCGTAAGGGAGAAGTTCTTAGGCCGGGTCTACTTCTACTTATTTCTCTTAAATATATCGGTTTATTTCGAAAATACTCGTCGAATATACTATATAATTATTCTTAATCGTAGACCTTATAAATAAATCGCCATTAAAAATATATATTTATATTAGTCGTTCTTTATACTAATTAATTAAATTTCTTTTAAATTTATATGTACTTTAATTATTAGAACCCTATTTACCGTCGTATAATTCGGTCGGTTTAATTCGATTTTGTAGGGGATTTAGAAATAGTATTATAAAATAAATAAAATTAATTGAATACCGTTCTATTTTATTTAGTAGATTAAAACGTTTAAAAATTAAATTAGAATTTTAGAATAGAATATAAGGATAAGTATAGCCTAGCCCGTTAGTATTTTTATTTCAAATATATTTAAAATTTATTAATATAATAAAGACTATTTTTTTAAACTACGGCTAAAATACTTTGAATTCGTAAATATAACGGTTCTAAACGAGTATTATATAGTAAATAATCGTATAAAGTTGAAATATTATATTTAATAAAGAGGAAAGGAAGGATTGCACCAGAAGGGTATAGTCGAGAGAAGATTTTATATAGGGCGCCAAGACCGTACGGGCCAAGCAATTATACGAGTCTGGCCAATTAGGGAGCTCGTATCCCTATCGATAAGGTACGTACCCTATCGATAGAGCAAATTGGCTTGGCAATAGCTAAGCTTAACCCCTAGGCTCTAGCCCTATAATAATAAATATATTTCTTAATTTATAAGAAATTCTATCGGGACTATTATAAAACTCTATTAGGACTATAGAAAAAAACTTAATCTTTAAATTTCTTAGGAGGATTTTAATTAGTAAATATATAATTTAGCTAAGAATTTTTATTATTTTCTTTTCTATTTTTTAATACCCTTTTTTTATTTATACGACCTTTATAACCTTATATCTTATTACAATATTAAGACTTTCTATTAAAAAGTCAAAAATTTTTAAAAGTAATATACCTCTTTTAAAAGTAGGTTTTAAAATAAGCTTATAATAATAATTTTGGTATTATTAGATTCGTAAAAAAATTCGAAAAATTATTTTGTAAAGTGTAAAATTTGAATCCTTTTTTTTATCCCTTTACTTTAAAGTTTCAAAATTTACCTACAATCCCGATAGAATTTTATAATAGTCCCGATAAAAGTTCTCTAATTTATTATTAATATTATTATATTTCCTATTATTATTAATTATAAACTTTTTAATTAAACTCTTTCTTATAATAATCGGGAAAAGGCTAATCCGCCGGAATAAGTACTAAAATAGCCGTATAATTATTTATAAATTTAAGGGCTATACGATTATTATTTTTACTATTAATTTATTATTTATCTTTTTATTTTATAAATATATTGTAATAGATTATATTTTTCTAATAATTTAGATTTATAATATTAAAACCTCCCGGGTATCACGGCGTAATTAGAGGGTACGTTATATACTACTTTAATTAACTTTAACTAAAAATAAGAAGTTAAAGAGGGGAAAGAATTTTAAAAGGGAAGGCTCGATAGGGAGGCGAGGTTTTATAATTAGACTTTAGGAGGGAGCTAGAATTAAGACTAGAACCTATACTACCCGTTAATGAGATTTATAACGGTATATAATAGTCTAACTAGTGTTAGCCGTTATATTCCCCCCCCTACGAATAAATTTCTATCCCGGAAGCGATTAATTTTAATTATATATATAATAATCCCCAATATATTTTATTAAGCTTAACTCCTCCTAAATCTAGGGCACCGGTACCTTAAATATATTTGGTAGAATAATTCTATTACTCCGTTATAAACTCCTTTACATTATCTTCAGTATAATCCGAACTAGAATAACCTAATTCTATATTTTTAGGTATATAAAAGAGGTCTAGAACTCTAATTTCTATACCTATTATATTAATATCTATTTTATTACCC
Source organism: Neurospora sp. CHS-2018b (assembly GCA_009806015.1). Taxonomy (NCBI): domain Eukaryota; kingdom Fungi; phylum Ascomycota; class Sordariomycetes; order Sordariales; family Sordariaceae; genus Neurospora; species Neurospora sp. CHS-2018b. The sequence goes on from RAOV01000057.1 coordinate 19,254, forward strand.
TTATTACCGGTATATTTTGAGTTGGACCTATAATTAGAACTATTATTTTAGGATCCGGCTAGCTATTATAATTTTAAGACGAAATCTTTATATTTCGTAGCCTTTGAAACGAGACGAAGCTTATCTTTAAGTTTAAATAAGAGATTATAATATAAAGTAGCGATTCTAATATCTTCTAGCCAAATATTTACTTTATACCGGTAAAGTAATTTCTTAAACCGGGTAAAAAAGAGTATAAAATGCTTATTTTTACTTTATTTAATAGATTATAATCTTTCTTCGGTATTTTGGATTCTATACGGATTATTAAAATAGCGTCTGAATTAGGAGAGTAGAATATCGGAAGAAAAAACGTCCGAGTCTATTACTTGGGTAAGTTAGGATTATACTAATTGCTATGCCTTTGCCTCCAACCGGGAGTAAATATAATAAAAGCGAGCTTTTTCCGAACTAATAGTATCTCTATCCAATTCTAGCTTAGCTTTAATTATCGGATATTAAGTTTCTTAAAATGAAGGGTTCTTAATAAACTTTTTAATTTTTGGAAGTAAGGGTTTTGGATGAGGTTTATCCGCGGATTTTTGGAGTTTAATAAGAATTTTAATTTAATTATCGGCGGTAGAAATAAATTAGTAAATTATATTAATAATATTATTAAAAGAAGCGAGGTTATTAATTCGGTTGAAGAGCTCTTTAATATTTAATTATATTTTAATAATAATATTACTTTAGTAAAGGAATATCTCTTCCGGTATTATTTATTAAAATATTGTAGCTAAAGTTCTACGGGAATATTAGATTATCGGTAAGAAGAGAAGGGATAGGACGGTATTAAAATCTATTTTATATATTAATATTAAATAATAATAATTTGCGATAAGGAAGTACCGCGCTTATAGAAGCGATAGGTAAATACCATTATTTAATATTTACGTTCTAATAGGAGTAAAGAATAAATAAAGAAAGTAGGGACGCGGTTTTACGAATTTGCCTTTGAATAAATAAAATAAATTAAGTAAATAGTTCGTAGAAAGGCAGTTTAAAAGCTAAATAAATAGGTGAGGTTTTACGCCCTAAATAAATAGTAAGAAAGGTAGGGAGGGTGCCCCGCAATTATATAGACGAACTAATAATACGGTTTAAAATCGTAATATTATTAATAATAATAAACAATTATAATTTTACTTTAAGGCGCCCGCTAAAGTACTTTTATAAAACCTTCGAGAATAGTCTATTTTCACTTTTCAATTTACTATATTACCGTATATAATTCTTATAATTAAATTATCGGTTTCGTCTTATATAAGAGGGTATTTTTAGTAAGGGTATTAAAATTAGTTAAACGATTTCGTTAGCGCGATTCTAAGTATACGGATAGGATGGCCGTTAAGGTACAATTCCGAGGATATAGTTAAAATAAAGTAGTAGACCAGCCCGGCAGCGTAGTATAGGATAAAGCCGTAATACTAATTAATTAATATAAGATAGAGCCGTATTACTAACGGTCGGGTCGTACTTTAAAACTCTAAAATATTATTATCGTTAATATTAAAAAGAAGAGTATTATATACAACTCTAAAAGGGAAGGAACTTCTTATAATATTACAGCGTAATTAGAGGGTACATTATATACTACTTTAATTAATTTTAATTAAAGATAAGAAATTAAAGAAGGGAAAGAATCCTAAAAGGGAAGGTTCGATAGGGAAGCGAAGTTTTATAATTAGATTCTAAGAGGGAACTAGAATTAAGACTAGAATTTATACTACCCGTTAATAAAATTTATAACAGTATATAATAGCCTAATTAGTACTAACCGTTATACTGGGCGGATTTCGAAATTAAAGTTCTTTATTTATTTAAAGTCCGGCTTCTAATTAAAGGGGAAAATTAATCGATAATTCTTATAATCTACTTAAATATTATAAAAGTCGAACTATTTACGGCTAATAATAATATTATAATTTATATTAATAATTATAAAGTAATCGGGGGGTATTATTCGATTTTAAATTCTTAAAGCAATTTTAACGACTTTTCTAATACCTTAATTAATCTTTTCTTAATAATTACTAATACTTCAAATAGAAAAATCGCTTATTAATTCCCTTAGTAGACGTTCTTTTAATTTATTAATAAACGCTATACTAATAAATAAGTAGCCGTTCGCTCCTATATTAATTAAAATATTAAATATAAATAAAAATATTCTATTATTAATTATTATATATTAAATAAATATAGAATCTCCTCCTAAATAAAATATTAAATTAAATCTATCCTTTCTTTATCTTTATTTATCCTTTATCTATTTTATAACTAATACCTCCCTTAAAAAAGAGTCTAATTTACCTAAAGTATTTAATTTCCTTAATTATTAATAATAGGGGTAATAGCGGCTAGAATAATAATTAGGGCCGTAGGCTAAGTATTTCTAATATTATTATTTTCGTAAATTAAATAGCGTTCTACAATCGTAATAATATAATCGTAGCGTTTTTAATCGTATTAATCCTTTTAAGGGCAATTGTATTTAATATAGCTATACTTTTTATAAAGGAAGTAACGGCCTTTATTAAATAAATAGGTAATTTCCTTAATACGTTCGGTAATAAAACGGTTATTATTTCTACCGCTATTAATACGCTTCGAAGCTATAGAATTAGAGCTGCCGGAGCCGGAACCTTTAAATCCTTTATTATTATTATTACTTTTATTACGAGAAGAAGAGGAAGAAATAGCTTTGGCTTCTTTAATAATAGTTTTAAATATTTAGTTAAAACCGGAATAATTAATATAATAAAATT